>CDFC01050332.1:0-10451 GCA_000826385.1 Acanthamoeba rhysodes | reverse complement strand
TCCTGCATCACCTTCTTGATGAAAGATGACTGCGCGCTGGATGTCGAAGGACGGAGCGGGGAGCCGCTGCTCATCTTCTGGTTGATGAGGGCGCGCTGGGTGTCGTTGAGGCTGCCGGTGTAGAGCCACAGGTCGTCGCCGACGTGGAGGTGGGCCTGCTGGATGATCGCTAGCGCGGCGTTGCGCACGGCCGGCACCTTGTCGGTCACAAACTGGACGATGTGCGGGAAGGCCACCGACGGGCTCGGGCACACGGTGAGGCCCTGCTTGCGGATGAGGACGGCCATCTGCTCGAGGCATTCGCTGCGCGTGCGCGGCGACTTGGATCCCAGGAGGCCGGTGTTGAGCAGGAAACCGAAGAACTTGCTCGACGGGTAGACTCGCGGCACGACCTTGAGGAGCTCGCTGATGCCCTCCTGCATGGCCTCGCCCTGACCCATGCACTCGAGAAGCACCGGCAGGATGACGCCGGCCTCGTAGTCGGTGAGGTGGTAGTCGTTGGTGTCGAGCGCCTGGAAGAGATGTTCGAGGAAAGCCAACGTCTTGGTCTGCGTCGAGGCGTTGGTGTCGAACAAGCGCAGCGAAGCCCATTTCAGCAGCAGATCGGCGTTCTGCTTGATCGCCTCGGCGTGCTCGTCGACGGCCGTCACCAGCTCCTGAAGCGCCTCGCGATGCTTGCGGAAGTCGCTGGAGAACATCTTGGCGTAGAGACTCTCGCCAATGTAGGGCCTGGCCTGCTGCTGCAAGTGCTGGGTGTGCTCGGGCCTGGGCGCCTTGAATGTCCAGCCGCGGCCCTCGTCGGTGATGTTGTCGTCCTGACGCTGTCGCTTGGCCTTGTCCTCGTTGGACACAAGAGGCATGGACGGCTTCGCTTCCCGGCCGAGGCCGCTGGGGGTGGTCGCCGGAGTCCGACGCGCACTACCGGCGATGCTCATGGGCGAGGACGAAGCGGCCTTATCAGCGGGCTTGGGGGTCGTGCCGCGAGCAGTTTTGACAGATCCCGGGGTGCCCAATCCGGCAGTGCTCCGGCTATGCGCCGCGGAAACCGCGCTCTTCTCGGTGCTGTCGCTGGACGACGTGGTGTTTCCGGCGCTGTAGAGCACAGAACGCACGCGTGTTAGGGCCAGACCACATTAACCAAGGAGCCAGTAAGTAACAGTGTGGTAGGTCGAACCTGACGCTGGTGCGGGCCTTCTTGGCGAGGGCCACCACCTGCTGCCTGACGGCGGCCTGCTGGATATCCTTGCAGACAGTTCGGATGGACTCAACGTCGACGCGCGCAAAGAGGTCCATCAAGAGCTCTTCCGCTAGGTCGCGCACCTCCTTGGTCTTGTCCTGCAGCGCGACGACTGCCGGCTTGAGCAGTACTCGCGTGTCGGCCTTTTTGCCTGGAGGAGAAAGTCGTCAGCCCCTGTGGGCGTAGGCGCTCAAGAGTGTCGGAGGTCATACCCAAATCTTGCTTGTGAGCGACGAGCCAGGCAAGCGCGTCCTTTCTTGCTGAGGAGCTCTCGATGGCGACGGCGGGCGGGAAGAACGGCACGAACGCGTCGACACCGACCTCGGCGGCCCACTGATCGAGCGTCTTGGCGACGGTGTCGCGCATGGTCTGCTTCTGGTCGGTGTAGTTGGCCAGGATGAGCGGAACGGTGTTCTTCATCTGGCTCTCGATGTCCTGGCCCACGGCCGTGGCCAGGATGCCCAGCAGTTTGACCGTGTAGAGCACCAGGTTCTTGTTGGTGTCCTTGAGCCGCGCGTTGAGCTTGGGCATGAGGCCGGCGAGGCAGCTGCTCTGAACGCACATGTTGGCATCGCTCAGGATGCGCCTGATCTTGTCCAACGCCTCCTTTCTCTTCTTCCAGTCCTTGGGGTCGGCCAGCTCGGCGAACAGCTGCGGCGTGAGCAGCGACGTGACGTCCGCGCGAGCCGGTGGCGTGTTCTCCTCTTCGTCTTCGTATTCATCGACCGCACCTTCGACCCACCCGTCGTCGATAGGCGCAGGTGCGGGGGCAGCTGGACGAGGTGCTGCTCTGCTGGGCGCAGCGGAGGTAGTGCGAACTGGCTTGGGGGCAGGCTCGGGTTCGACCGGAGCCTCCTCAGCCACAGGCTCCGGTTCGGGTTCCTCTTCTTCGACGGGAGCGACGGCCTCCTTCTGGCGGTAGAACTTGGTGGGCGGGTCGGGCTTGGCGTTGGCATACTTGGCGAACTCCTTCTCGATGGTGGTCATCAGCGCGGGCTTGACGTCGCCCAGGTGCTCCTTGATGGCCTCGCCCACAAAGGTGAAGATCTTGGTGACAGTCTTGGTGGCCGACGAGCGCACCATGGCGTTGCTGTGCTCCAGCAAGCTCTTGACAAACTCCACCAGGAGCTTGATGTCCACAGGAGCCGGAGGACCTTTATCGGCACGGTGAGCACAGAGGTACGAAGTTGGTAATGGTGCAGACGAACGTACCCTGAATACCGAAATCTTCGATGGCAGTGCCGATCCAGCTCAAGACCTCGTTGGCCGCTTTAGGGTTCTTGTTCTCGGTCGCGTGCTTGTAGACCTCGCGCAGCACAGAGTCCAGACCCACGGCCTCGACTACACCGTTGATGCACTCGAGCGCAACAATCCTCAGCTTGATGTCCGCGATCTTGTCGACCAGGACTAGAAGTTGTGTGGCATGCCGTTAGCAAAGGATGCTCAAAGCAGGTTCAAGGAAGGACAAGTGCCACGTACCTGCCAAAACCAACTCTGCCATGGACTTGGTGAAGAATTGCGACTTGGCAAGGCGCGTGATAGTCTGCAGCACCTTCTGCATGACCTGGAAGTTGGCGTCCTTGAAGCCCGGCTTCTGCTCGACGAGGCGAAGAATAACCTGCACCATGAGGGCGTCGTCCTTTTCCAGAAGCTTGTCAAGCTGAGTGGTGAGCTCCTCCATGCCTGTCCCGGGTTAAGAGAATTTGATTAGCTCCACGGAAACCGTTGCGACACAGCCAACACACCGCACCAGCAACGCGGTTCTTCCACTGGGCATCTTCGAGGAGCGGGAGGGTGGTCTCGGGGAGTACGGTCGTCGCCTTCTCCATCGCTTCCTCTTGGGTGATGAGCGGGAGCTCAACGGGGACGGCGGGCTTCGGCTTCGCCTTCGGTGCTGCAGGCTTGGGCGCCGGAGCAGCAGGCTTCGCTGCGGGCTCAGGCTTCGAAGTGGGAGCGGCAGCGGCGGTTCTTCCCTGTGCGGCAGGCTTCGCGGGCTGTGCTGCAGGCAGCTTGCTCGAAGAAGCAGCAGGAGCTGCCTTCTTGACGGCACCGGCCGCTGGCTTCCCGTTGGCTGCGACAGGCTTCTTGCCGGGAGCGGGCTTGCCGGCCGCAGCTGCTCCGGCAGGCTTGGCCGCCTGGGGGTTGAGGTTGAGCGTGCCGGTGAAGATCTTCTCGGGGTAGTTCTCCTTGACCTTCTTCTCTTTGATGCCGTCGAGCTTGGTGAGGTAGGGCGAGAGCGGCCGCTCGCCCACCTTGCCCACTAGGGTGCCGAAGGCCTTGTAGGCGGCCTCTCGCACCTCGGGCGTGCTGTCGTCCATGGCCTTGAGCAGAAGCGGACCAAGCAGCTTGATGGCCTGGCCTACTGACGCGCGCTTGGACTTGTTGATGAAGCGAAGGATGAAGGCCAGAGTCTGTTCGCGACCAGGTGGAGTCTTGGCGTCGGCCGCTGCGGGAAGATCCTCGGCGAGATCGGTGAGGGCGAAGCACGTGTCCATCATCGCGTCGAGAGCTTCGTGGAGGGCCGTGACGACGTTGGCTTTCTTCTCCTTGAACTTGGCCAGAAGAGTAGAGACCAAGTACTTGGCATCGGGAGAGTAGGCCTGGCGAAGCCCCTTGGCCAGAAGACCAGCAGCTTGGGCAGCCTTCATCACCACCGTTACGTTGGCGTCCTTGTCGATGATCTAGTATCGATAACTTTTTGTTAGGCACGATAGCGTGTGAATGAACAACACAGTGAAGTTGGTAAGAAACCTTTTTGATCGTCTTTGTGAGTTCCTTGTAGTCGCCAGGCTGCAGGCGCGGAGTGTTGAGGAGAGACAGCAGGGCATCCATCTGCTCGTTTCTCTCCTTCCACTTGGTCGAGGCCTAAGGCACGATCAACAGCAACGGTGAGTGTCGGGTGTCATATGTACACTCAAGAAGTCGTGAGGGGCAGCGGCTGACGACGTACCACTTTGTCATACCAATCGCCAGGGAGCTTTGACAGAATGTCGACGGGCTCCGCCAGCTCGTAGGCATCCATACCGCCCGACTCTTCGTCTTCCTCTTCTCCACCGCCTCCGCCGCCAGCGCTGCCACCAGTGGGCGCTTCTTCCTCTTCATCTTGAGGCTGCTCGCATCGCAGACGTTTCTCAGGCACGGCCTTGGCCTTGGGCAGCGCCTCGAACGCGGTGTTGAGGTCCTTGGCCTGTGCGGGTCGCAGCGTGTCGACGGTGGGCTTGAGGGCCGCTCCGGCCCAGCGGTACATCTCGATCATCAGCTTCTGCGCCTCCTCGCGCACCTTGGCGTTGCTGTCCTCGAACATCTTGGCCACCTCCTTCAAGATGGGCTTCAGTGGCACGTGCTTGTTGCCAAAGGTCTTGAGGGCGAGCGCAATCGTCGAGATGGTGGTCGAGCTGACCTTCCACTGCTTGCTGAAACACTCTGGAAGCAAAGCGGTCTGCACGTACGACCAAACGGCGTCAGAAGCCAATAAGGGCGGGGAGCCAGAGTTACTGGAGGCTACGTACGATGACGGCTTCGCCAGATTTGTCCACCTCGATGAAGAGGAGTAGCGCCTCGATCGCCTTCTGCACCGTGTTCGACCTCCCGCCGAAACAGTTCACGGCCAGCGGTTGGCACAGGCCGTTCAATCTGCGCCCAAATTGGTAAGCAATCAATGCATACATTGAATCTGAGCCTACAACCGTACGTACTTTGTGGGGTTCTCGGCTCGATCAATCCATGTGAGAAGGGCCTCGAGGCCCTTCTCCTGAGCCGCAGCATTCTTGTCCTCTACAATCTTTTTGAATTTGGGTGCTGCGGGGTAGAACAGTGCACATGAGCGAATGTACTCTGAGCCCAGAAAGTTGAGTGGAGGAATCAAATGCGTACCGTATTCGTCAAAGATGCCATTGTCGGTGGCCTCTTTGAAGTTCTGCTGCAATTGTTCGTAGGCGGCTCGCCGCACCTTCCAGTTCTTGCTCTGGACGCGCTCCGCCAGGGGTCCCTTATAGAGGTCCTCGTCGTCCGCCATTGTACGTCTTCGTGTGCAGGCTTAGATGCAGATTACAGTTGGAGTTGAAGATATCGATGCAGATTACCCTTCGCTGAGCTCGAATTACAGTGGCGTCCCTTCCTCCAAGAAAGGGATTACGATGCCTTAGTAGATTGCGAGCCGGAGGATTGGTGTAAGCGTGCAGCGAGACGATGTGTTGCTGTTTGATCTGGTGCTCTCTTCTTCCCTCCGCCAAAAGCGCGGGAAAACTAAAACACGAATGGCACGCACAGACCAACGGCTGCATTCGTTGAATACTTTATCTAAACCGCACGAAACGCAACTTCGGTGGTATTCAGCATTGTGGTCCTTGTTGTTGCGCGGCCGGGGCATCGATTTGAGCGTCGGGGTGGGCAGCGCGAAAGGCTGGCAGCTGCTGCAGGGCCTCGTCGATGCGCGCAAGAGCAGGGAAGGCCGTCGCGACGTCGACGCCGAAACGACGGGCGTTGTAGAGCTGTGGCACCAGAGCCAGATCGGCCAGGGTGACCTCATCGCCCACACTGTACCGACCTGCCGTCGTCTCAATGGTCTTCTCGTAGGCTAAGGGCGTTGCATTGGTTTGGTGAGTCTGGTAGTTTTAATGATCATCAACCAGGGCGCGCGGTGCGTACCCCGAAGGCCACGCTCGATCCACTTGCGCGCAAAGGCAGCCTTACCCGCCTCATCATCGCCAGCGATCGCCGCCAGCACCGAGCTGTTTTGGAGCGGCTGCGTGTCTGCGCAGATGATGCTCACCAGCTGCCGCACCTTGGCGCGCTGCGCCGCTGCCGTCGCCCCCCGGGCCAGGGCCGGCAGCAGTGCAGGCTCGGGCCTCGTCTCCTGCTCGTTGAGTGGTTGTCACTTGCAAGGTCACAGGAGCTGAGGAGCGTGGCGGCACCTCGAGGTACTCCAAGATGGCCACGGACTGACCGATGGCGGCTCCGTCGATGAGGAGCGTGGGCACGGCCTTCATGGGGTTCAGGCGCTCGTACTCGGTCTGGTGCTGCTCGCCCCCGCCCTTGGCCGCAAGATTAACTGCCCGATACTCGTAATCGATGTCCTTGAAGGCGAGCGCTATGCGGACACGATACGAGCATGAGCTGCGCCAGTACGAGTACAGCACCGGTCTGTCACCACCACTACCGCTGTCGCTGCTCATCTTCTTCTTCCGCTTCTGCGTGGGGATTTAGGTTTCAATTTCTTTTCTCGATTTCCGTGCGCAGACGCAGCGTCAGTGCTTGATGATGATGGTGCCGACGTTGTTGGTGTCCAGCGTGCGGTGGGCCTCTCGGATCTTCTCCAGGATGAAGGACTTGGTCACCTTGGGCACGATCTCCTCCTTGGAAACCTTTTCCATCAGGTCGCTCAGGACGTCTGTGTGATGAGGTTGCGTGTCAGAGCAAATGTTGCAACCAAGACGACGAACACCACGACGCGCTGAGGAGTTGCGTACGGAGAAGTCGCCCTTGTTGTGAGCCGGCGAGAAGCCACGACTGCTCAAACACAAAACTGAGACTGGCTCCCTTCAGAAACAGCAATCGCGAGTCTGGCGGATCCAACTGAGGCAGATGACGGCAAGATGTGGTGAGCAATCGCGTGACTCCAATGGCTGCGTAGTCGGTGGGATCGCTTACCTGAAGTTGTGCGGAGGAGGTGGCCCATCGGCCCAGCGGGGCGAGGCAACGTATGAGATCACGCCGGGAGGGATAGGCAGCGCGACCGCGTGCCTCGGACGACACCATCTCGGAGATGATCGGCGACATCTCCCGCTCTCGCTTCTCCTTCTCTGTGATGATGCGGCGGGTCTCAACATGGCGAAAAGAACAGACTTTCCGAAGGGCGGGCTGGATGCAAACCTGCAGCGGTGGTAGTCGACAGGTGCTCGGTCAACGGAATGGTTTCGAGGAGGAAGTCCACGCCCTGCCCTCCAGTCTCTTCCATTACCGCATCCACAAGATTCTCTGTCGTCAAGTCTATCACTCGGTCCAACCTGAGCCACAGTAAAATGCAACACAGTAATAGTGTCAGCTCAGCAATGAAGATGATCGCTTGCAGAGCCAGTGGAGAAGAACGATGGACCCGGGTGAAGCCACGTACGTGACACGAAGATCGTTCAAGAAGTTCAACTCTTCGACCGAAGACGCGGCGGCGATCACCTTGGCCCCCCAAGAAGTGGCCAGCTGTACTGCAATGTGTCCGTACGCTGAACCAGCTGTGCACCGATACGCGTGAGCCATTCAATTAACCCGCACACGAGACCAAACCTGATTAATGCGAGTTTACCATTCAGTACGAGGACGGTCTCGCCGGGCGAGAGTTTGAAGTGGTAGTGCAGCGCGGTGTAGGACCATATGCCACCGAGAAGACACGCCACCGCCTCTTCGTGGTTGATCTCCAGTGGCTTGTAGGCTAATGCAAAGAGCATTAGATGAGCACAACCTCAATCCAGTATCACGGTGCATGAGTATCCGAAGTACCAATGAAGCAGTGACTGACGGCCACATACTGTGCGTAGCCACCACCCACGTCGAGCGGGAGTACAGCTAGGAGGAGGACGCAGTGAGCTCAAGCACCATCCGTAACACGCACACACGCACACGCACCGATGACTTCGTCGCCCACCTTGAAGCGGTCGACCTCCATGCCCAACTTCTCGACGACGCCAGACACAGCATAGCCGGGCACTGCCGGCAGCCGTACGAACTGCGCAAAGTCTCCCCGGCGCACCGCCCCGTCGATGGGCGCCACCGCGCTCGCCTTCACCCGCACCAGCACCTCGTCGTCCGCTACTTCTGGCCGTGCACACTGCACCCAACCACCCAGCATTCACACGCAGCGTGCCCACATAGTGGACCGAACCGAGAGCCGTGCCGGCAGCATAGGTACCACCCCCACAAATCAAATTCACAAATCTGCCCAATCGTGTGAACGGGGCTGGTGGGTTCGTACATTCTTCATGAAGGAGAAGCCCTCTTCAGAGCCGAACTCGGTGAGGGTCACGCTGCGCATCGTGCCTTTGCTCCCCACCCCTGCCGAGCTCGTTCCATTCATCGTTAAAATCAATTAATGATAAATAAAGGCCATTTATTGCTGACGTCACTGTTGTGGCGGGAGGTGGGCGTAGGAGACCCCGAGGGAGAGGAGGACGATGAGCGTGAGAGGCGTGCGCAGCTTGAGGTACCAACGAGGCACCATTTGGTGAGAAGCGGCCGTCAAGTCGCCCGCATAGACGGACGCGAAGCCGGCCATCAGCGCTGCGAGCTGGACCGAGGGGGAGGAGGGAAAGAGACCAAATGCACCAAAACCGATCAGGCTCGGCACCACACTGTGGAGCGAGGGAACGCGAGGGTCAGAATAGCGCACACACCACGCCACATACCGCACACGGCACGACACGACTGATCGAGTCACTGCACCTGAGCCCGTATCTCCATTCCTCGCCATTGCCGCCTGTCGATGAAGGCAGGTCCTGCTCCTTGGTCTCCGAGGGAGTGGTAGGCACCACAGAGTCCTTTGCGGATGGTGGTCGCTGGTAGTTCGCTATGGCGAGTCCCCAATGGACGGCCCCCATGAAGCTGAGGATGCTCACGCCGTAGACGGCCTGCATGTGGACAAGCTGGTCTGGTGTCACGGACAGCGAGAGCGGCGTCAGGTCGACGCCGCCGGCAGCTACACCTGCCGCACAAGAGACGAAGGGTATCAAGCCAGCAGCACCGAGCCACAAGGGCGCCTTGGGCACTGAGCGGTCCTGGTTGTGGGAAAGCTCAAGGGTTAGGAGGTGCGCGTGTTGTCTTGCCAGTACCCGTACCGAACTAGCGAGCCGCCCTTCCCGTGCACTCACCGGCGCTGCGGTGGTAGAGTACAACAACGCCTGCGTACCCTGGTCAGATGAATCGAAGTTGCTCCACCTCAAATTGAGGGGGGACTGTACCTGAGCGGGCAAGCGGTTGCGGGAGGCTGCACTACTGAAAACGAATCGTGGCCGCAAAATGCTTGCGCGCTTCATCCTCTGTTGGATATCTTGTCCTTGGCGAGTAAATCTTCTTCATTTGCTTTTATAATTCAATCCCCATCTTTGAAAGATGAGCAACCCGCACGCAAGGGTGATCGTGCATACCGCGCATACCAGCATACTTCCTTGCTGCCCCAGCCGCTTTCGCGCCAAAACGCACCTTTTTCGCGCCACAAGAGCAACGGACACTTGACCGGTGGAACCCCAGACGCTCTTTCCACCGCCCCCAAGAAGTGGATCCACGCGTAGCGGTAGCCTCGATCTACTGGAGGAAAATCTTCAAATTTTCAAAGCCAATTCATACATTCTCAGCGCAGGAATCGAGGAAGAGACGAACAGATCGAAGGTGCCAAGGAAGGAAGGATGCAGGACGCAGAACTGGCCAAGCGAAAGAAACGATGCTATGATCTAGTGGTGCAGCTGGATGAGCTCGAGGGCCAACAACGCGCGCAAGATGAGCACCTCCAGAAGATTAAGCGACAAAAGACTGAGCTGCACACCGAGTTCGAGAACGAGAAGCGATCCTTTGTCGAGGAGTGGGCCAAGGCGGAGGCGGCTACGAATCGGGACGCCGAAATCGATCGAGCCGAGCGCGCATGGAACGAGTGGGTGACTTACGCCAAGGCTCACCCGTCCGAGGCCCGTCAGGTGGTTGCAGTGGTGGCCGAGAACAATGCTCATCCGTCGAGCGACAGCGCAACAGCCACCGACGAAGAGGGCATCCCCGTGCCGCAGCTCCAAGAGCGAGCGCAAGTGGCCGAGCCTCCGCGTCTGCGCTCTACTCGAAGATCGAGGCGCAGCTTCTCGCTGACCAGCCCCACCGCCCCATCCACGCCCGTGCGCAAGAAGCTCGAGTGGGACGAGAACGCCGCCCACAACGAAGGCTCGGACGCGTCAGAGCTGATGCCCTCGCCCGGTGGTCCCCCGTCGTCCACGTCCTCGTCGCCCGTCTCCACCACAACAGCGGGAGGAGCCGCGGACAGTTCCGCTGCTCCTGTGCTGTGTAAGTTGCCAACTCCGGTGCGCGGTCGTTCGACTTCGCCCGCGGCCGCCAGCGCCGGTGTGACGACAGCAGCCGCACCCAGCAGGAAGGAGCTGATCGACGAGCTGCTCAACCCTTCGCCTTCATCATCTTCATCACCAGTGCCCCAGGTCGTGGTCTCCGCTCCACCGTCATCGGCGAACTC
>CDFC01050153.1:0-15749 GCA_000826385.1 Acanthamoeba rhysodes | reverse complement strand
TGGTTTATGAAGTGGTCAAAGTCGAGCTCGAGCTTGACGCTGGAGAGGCCCTCGACCGCACTGAGCCTCGCTTGCTGCTCGGCCAGCAACTTGGCTGCCTCCTGTCGTCCCTGCGCCATTCTTATGTTGTGTGGTGTGGTGTGTGCGGCTCTGCCGGTATCTGAAGTGTTTAGCGTTGACCCCGCAGCCCTTTATCCTCGTTGAGGTTGTTGCCTGGCGGAATAAATCAAGAGAAGCCAATGCGGAGCGAGTCGTCAGGCTCAGTAAAACAGTTCTTCGGTGATAGTGATCATGACGTACCGTGGCTACCCCCGCTTCGCTTCACATTACATGACGTATGCCGCCACCTTAACATTAATTCTTTATTCGCGTGCGGGGCTACATACTCTTCACAAGAGTCCCTCGTGGTGCATGTTGAGCTTGTTGCCGTAGCAGCCTCCGCCCGTCGTTTCAAAGCCCATGACCTGAACGGGCGACGTAGTCGACGAGGATCGAAGAAGAAGCTTGGCAGAGGTGCGTACTTCAATGCACCAGCGCCCCTGCATCATCATCATCACCGCCAGTGAGTGTGAGTTACCGATCTTTGAGGAAGGGGGTGATGATGGTTACCCGAAAGTCGAACACTTCTTCTTGTCCGGGCGCGAGGGTGAATCGGCCGAGCGGTCGGTCGCCCTTGCGACGCCACGACAGCAGCTCTACGTGGTGCCCATCGCCGCTGTCGCCGCTGCGGTTCTTGAGCCTGATCCAGCCGGGCGCGCTGGTGATGAGATAGGAGTGCGACGGCGGGAAGACAAGGTAGAGCGAGTCGCGCTCGTAGTGCGGACTGCAGTCGACTCGTCGCAAAAGAGCTCCCTCGACCAGCCCGATTCTGTCCTCGTCGTCGGTGCCCAGGATGCTGCTCAACGCGCCGATCCCTTTGCTGCGCTCACGGACCCCGTGAGATGAGCCAGAAACGCACACGCACCACCGCACATGCGCACACAACCGCACACGCATAGAAGGGCTCGGATGGATTACCTGAGCAGAGTGCCCATGCCCCAGGGTCGTTCGCCCCAACACTTGCCCGTAGTGCCGTTGACTAGAAAGACAAACCGCGCACGACCCTGCCCAGCAGTGCCGTGGCTGCTCGTGCTGCAGCCCGCAGATGGCTCGTCGGCGGTCGTACCGTAGTGGTAGGAGATCACATAGACGGGCATGAGCACAGCCCTGTCCTTCTCGATGCACACGAGCAGCTTGTCCATCTTGGTGTGCTTGATGTCCGCCTCCTTCATGGCGACGCCGGCGACTTGATGATGCTGGCAGATCTCCGCCTTGCCCTTGCGCTCGAGCCTCTGCCGGAGCTCGCTGTCGACCAGGCGCATCAGCCTGTCTTTGGACAGCCCTGGCCGAACCACTCCTCCGTCGCACCGACGGGCCTCGCTGATGACTTCTTCAGAGGTCAGCAGCTCCTCGACGTCTTCCACGTGCTTGAGCCGACGTCGTTCATCCTCGAGCTGTGCGGCGCACACAAAGATCCGCTCAGTGCCGCTGAGCTCGCAGGCGACTTGCTGTTGCCTGGGCGTGCGCGGAGGTGTTCTCGTGGGTGTAGATGTGCTGGTCGTGGTCGTGGCCGTAGTGGTCGTGGTGGCAATCAGCGTGGCTTCGACTGCGACCGTCATTGCGTGATAGGGCACCCACACCTTCTCCACCATCGGGTTCTCCGTGGCCTCGTTGAAGTCCGACGGCGCAAACCTGCAGGCGCGCGCCAGACGTAGTGAGTTGCTACCGTGAGATGGGCCAGGCTGAGAGTGATGCAGCGTCATATGCGACGTACCACAGGTTGGACTTCCACTGCGTGAATGAGGCGAGGGCCTCTTCGGTGGAGACGCTGAAGGGAATCACGCCGTAGCTCGCCGCAGCGGGTCCTTGGGGTGAAACGAACGGGCGGTGAGTACAGTACTACTCTAGCGACGTGAGCTGTTTATAAACAGATCTCCTCTACCTGGTTGTCCGCGCGGCGAAAGAGAGCGTGATGCAGCTGCGGGCGAGGAGGACGGAGTGCTGGTCTCCACGTCGAGGCGCGGGTAGAGAGGCGTGCCCGGAGCGACTGGCGAAGCGAGGAGAGCAGCAGGCGGGGCCGGTCGGCTGAGCAGCCTCTCCTGCAGGAGGTGAGGCACCGGCGTCTTCTCAGCAAGAACGTCCTCCTGACGCCCTTGACCTCGGCACCTTGCGCGCTTGGGGTCCTCCTCTTCGGTGGCGGCCGACTCCTTGGTGCTGCTCGTTGTCTCTGCCTTCTTGCGCTTTCGCGGCGAGCCTGGGCTCGCCTTGCCGGCCTTGGCCACCGTCGCCACCTCCCGCCTGGGGCGTGGAGGGACTTTCACAGGTTCCTCCAAGCGATGCGTAGCGGGATGTGGTGCCATCTTGGTGGCCGTTGTGGCTGCTGGTTCTGCGACATTGCTGGGTGCTGCCACCCTGCGAGATGATGCGGCAGGGGTGCGCGCATTTTTTGTCTCATTCGAGATCTTCGACGCTGTTTGTTCCTTGCTCTTAGTCCTCGCTGCCGAGGACAAGACCCTCTTGTTCTCCTTGCCTTCCTTCTCAGCCTCCTTGGCCTTCTGAATCTTCTGATCTCGTGTAGCCGCACGCGTACGCGATGCGATACCAGCCGTACTCAATCCAGCTGCAGCCGTTGCAGCAGCGTCTCGTTTCCGTCTCAGGCGGTCCATCGTTCCTTCTCTTCTTCAATTGAATCAGCACCGTTCAGATTGCAGGTCCTGCAATCCGCACCGCGTACAGCCCCCGCGTGCGTTCGAGCGGAAACTCCTCACCGTTACTTTTGGCGGGAATATTCCAGCATTCCAAAAATTCTTGTCCTGGTATGACAAGAATGCGCTCAAGCTGCGTTGAGCGAGAAGTCGCGCGAGTGATGGGTGGGCTCGTGTTGCTTGTCGGCTGACGGGTCAAGCGGGAGGCGCGCATAGCCGTCCGATGAGCGGCAGAAGAGGGACTTGATCTTGGCCCACAGCCAGCGGTCGTCGATGTTGAGTAGAAGGAAGCCCGCCACCACCGCCACGGTGCCACCTGTGCAGGTGGTCCAGTGCGTCGCAAACCAGAGTGCGAACGAAACTCATCAGCATCGCCATTGGGTGTGTTTGTGGTGGCGCTGCACGTACCGATCTTGAGCGGAGGGAAGGCCACATCTCGCACGAATCGATCCACGATGGCCGAGGCAGGGATGGCCAACATGCTCCCTAGCGCACCCCACCCAGTTAGAGATCTCAGGGCATTCCGGGTTCGATATGAGCGTGGAAAGAAGTAGGGGCCAGTACCGATGGTGACAAAGCCCGGCGCAGTGAGCGCGACGCCAAAGGTGAACATGTAGTTGTTGCAGAACACCAGGAAGGTGGTGGCCACCAAGATGCCGATCTGCAGGCCGCCTGTAAAGAAGGAGAGGAGTTGGAAGTAATTGTGGTCACTAGTGCGGGGCCGCTCAGCTGCGGTACCCGATGGCAACTCAAACTTCTCGGCGCCCGTGTAGTGGAGAATGAACAGGACGGGCCACGAGAAGAACACGCTGATGAGTCCCACGAGCGTGCTCTGCACGTTGATCGTGGTGTGCGATGGATCACCGACAAACTTCTTGTAGGTCACTGTCGCGTAACAAAAACGTCAACACACCAAAGTGGCGAAGGGTGATTGTGGGAGGGAATGAGGGGGATTAACGGCACCCAGGTACAAAGCCCAGAAGCAGGCACCACCGGCCATGATGATGTCGCCCTTCCAGCTGTCCTTCAGGTCCGAGTCTGCGCGTCTGTGTTAGTATACCTCCCTCATTGCGCGTGCCATGGTGTGTGCAAGTGTGCGTGCGTGTGCGGTGGTGTGCGTACTTTTAGCATTCTCTCGGTCGCCGAAGGTGATCATGACCACGCCGCCGAACGACAGCGCGAGGGAGAGGATCTTGAGCACCGATATGGGTTCCTTGAGCACCACAATCGACAGCAGGTACGTCACGATCGACGACAAGCTGAACAGAACGATACCCGTGCCTGAATCATTCCCCCATTCAACCCCAGCCGCACTTGACGTTCAGCTGTGACGCAACATGCGACACACGACGCATGTGAAGCGCCGAGCGAGTGGTGTACCGGCGGAGGTCATGGACAGGGCCAGGAAGTAGCAATAGTCGGCCACTATGAGGAAGAAGGCCGACACGAAGGCTGCGAGGAAGACCTTGGGCCAGGACAAGCCGTCTTCGCGCATCTTGCGGGTGAGGTGGGCCGTAATGCCTTCATCTCCAGCTCCCTTGCCCATCAAGCCCCCAACCCCCACAAAGATCACATAGAGCGGGAGGCACATGATCTGCCTAAGCGCGCCATATTCCGCACACCCACACGCACACACGCACACACACGCACACACGCACACACACGCACACACGCACACACGCACACACACGCACACACGACACACGTAGAAGGAATCAGCAACAGGTGCACAATGCAAACTACTGCAGTTGGTGGACTACCATGTGTTGTTGAGGTAGACGATGAAGAAGGTCTTGTCGTAGTTGGCTTCGGTCTCGGTATACTGACCCACCTCCGCGGACCCCACCCACGTCGCCAAGATACCTGGTGTATGTGGGCAACGAGCACGGTCGTGGTGTCAGACTGGTGGTACCAGCACCACCCCCAAGACAGACAGTGAGGTGGCGCGTACCGGCAACGACAAGGAGGCCCACCACCAGCTGGCGCACGGGGCTCCGTTCTGTGGCTCGCGGTTGCTCGCCCCTTTGGGTGCGCGACGAGTCAGGCCGGCCCCGTGGACAAGACAGCTTCTCGAGAATTGAGGGGGGGGATGCAAGACGTACGCCTTGCTGGAGGAGTCGGACCCTTGCCAGCCCTCGGCGCTTGCCTCTCGCAAGCCGAAGACCTCTGTTCCCTCCGACCAGGCCTCGCTCATCTCTCTCTGCCTCCCCGGTGGCCTGTCAAGAAAAACTAACATTTTCACTTCCTTTTCTTTTCTTCCTCAACAACGACCCTCGCCCCTGCGGAGCCGAGGCTTCCACCGAACTGACGCCACAGTTGGACTTCGTTTGTGTATGTGAGAGTATGTGTTGATCACAGAGTTATGTTGCTTACTGCTAGTGTCGTTATTGTTGTTGTTGTTGCGTGGTGCCACTGCCAGCGTCCTCATGATGATGACTCTGATGGCTCGGCCTCGCTGGGTGCGGCCGCTGGCGCGGCGTCCGCTTTGCCGCTCCACTTGGCCGTGGGCTTCTCCAGCCCGAACCCTTCCGAGTAGTTCCCCTTCAGCTTGAATTTCTGCACCGCACAACACCGCACGCACACAACGCAACGCAGCACAACGCAGCACAGCACACGTCAGAGATCTGGTTGTGTGGGAGAGGTGCAAAGGCACGCTCGTGCCTGGGCGTAGTGGGGCTTGCAGTAGTAGACGCCCTCGATGGCGGCGTAGCTGCCGGCCCTCAGGGTGGACTTGCACTCGGCACACTTGAAGCACGGCTTGTGAAAGATCTTGCCCTCCACAGACAGACGCTCGCTCGGGTACACTGCCGGGGCCAACGGCGTTGTGATTTTTATTATTTATAAATATTATTAAAAATAAACAATAACAAATAGAATTTTACTAAAAGCGTCAAATAATTTAAAAATCAAATGCAGAAGAAGAGGAGGAGAGATCCACGATTCGTGGGAGGTCTCGGTACCTGTTTGAGTGCACACGACGCATTTCTCATCCTCATTTCCTGTTGCCGGGCAGTCAAGATGAAGTAAGGTGCACCGCCGTAACCTTCTTTTTCGAGATATCATAAGAGGGGGGGAGCAGAGGCGCAGTACAGTACCCCAGGAGTCATCGACCTGGAACATGCGTTGCCGCTGCTGGTTGCTCATCTTCTGTCTTTTTTTTCTTCTATTTCTTTTTTCTTTTCCTTGGCTCGTCTATGACTTTGTCAGAGTTGATGAGGGACAACCACCATCATCCAACCCTGCCCTGCTCACGCACATGGAGGCGCCGTTGCCTGATCCATCACCGGTGCACGCCCCTGAGGACCGGCCACCACAACGCGAAACCGATTCAGCCAACAATGACGACTACAGCGGCTTGAGTGTCAAATCACTCGGGCAAGAAGCTGAAGCTGAAGCTGAAGCTGGCGGGGCATCTGCTGCGCCCACCCAATTGCCTCGAAATCGATCAACCATCGAGGCCACGACGCGAGCAGCTGATGGAGATGAGAGAGGAGAGAATGAAGATGAAGATGATGAGAATGATGAGAATGATGAGAATGATGAAGCCGGCGAGGAGGCAGCAGAGGAAGAGGTGAGGGAGGAGAAGCGGAAGCCCACGGCGGAGGAGACCGCGGAGCTGCTGCGGGCGTGTGAGACGCAGGACAAGGCGGCCGTGTTCGACCTCACGCGCCGCGGCGTGCGGGCCGACGCGCAGGACCCGCTCGACGCGCGCACTCCGCTACACGCCGCCGTCACCGCCGGCAGCGCGGACCTCCTCATCCTCCTCCTCTCCTCCTGCCCCGGTACTCGCCGCACACACGCACACGCACCACCGCACACACCCTCAGCACACTGCACGCTCAGACATGCTCGTGCTCGTGCTCGTGCTCGTGTGCGTGGTGTGCGTGTGTGCGTGTGTGCGTGTGTGTGGTGGTGCGTGTGCCTCTGGGCGATGGACATCGGCGGAGTTGGTTTTTAAGACTGCGCGTGACCAGGGACACGTCGAGATCGTGGCGCTGCTCCTTGAGAAGGACGCCGAGGTCAACCGCCAGGACGCAGCCGGGTTGGCGCCCCCGTCTTTTCATGCGTTCGCTGATGTCGTTTGACGAGCCCGCTATGTCGCTGATGGTCCTTTTTCTTTTGTGTGGTTCCACACAACACTAGATTCACCCCGCTGGCGCTCGCAGTGCAGGCCGACAACCTGGAGATGGTGGCTCTCTTGGTCCGCTCCGGCGCAAGCATGACCCTGCTAGGTCAGTCCACACACACACACACACACACACACACACACGCGCGCGCACCACACATACACACACAGNCACACACACACACACAACACACGCACGCACGCACGCACGCACGCACACGCACCGCACACATACACACACAGCGTGGATGGGTGTGCGTGTCCCGGCGTGCAGATCAGTTCGGTCGAACGCCGCTGGAGCTGAGCGTCTCGCTGGAGGTGCGGGAGCTCCTGCGCGAGTGCCTGGACTACGAACGGAGCAAGCAACTGGTGTCCTTTGCGCGGAAGAGCGTGGTCCTCGCCACCTCCGACAGCGAGCCCCTGTGCGTCGACTTCCTGCCCCTTGAGCCGTCCACCCTAATCGTGCGTCCTCTCCCACTCTTCTTGCTCGAGGCCTGCACAAAAACAAGCCATAAGACTAAGTCTGGGCGTGTCTTGTTGTGTGTTGTGATTCGTGTGTGTGTCGTATCGTGTTGCGTGTTGTGTTGGTGTACAGGCGGACGCTAAGAGAGCGCGGTTGGGTATATGCTGTTGCCCGGGCCGCAACAAGAAGCGACATCGACGCGACATTTTCAAGGACATCGGCGTGCTCGTACGTTTTCTCTCCGCCACTCCTTGTCCGTGTCTCTTCTCTAACACGCGACGCGGCGCGACACGGCACTACGCAACGCCACGGCGCCGAGTAGACCGCGGTGGATACGAACGTGTTGGTGACGCTGGTGCGCGAGGTGGAGCTGCAGCGGATGGGCGCCACCCAACTCTTCACCCGCTCGAAGGACGTGGGGATCGAGAGCGTGTGGGCGCCCATCACCGATAAGTGGATACCCGAATCGATGCGCATACTCGTCGATCTCGTCGATCTCCTCCTCACACGCCTGCGCGAGGACAAGGTCATCGTCGTGGTACGCTTCTTCGCTCTTCGCTCTTCTTCGTTCTTCTTTCCGTCGCTTACGACACGTGTCAGCACTGCAACGGCGGGAAAGGCCGATCGGGGATGGTGGTGGTGAGCGTACTGGTGGCGCTGGGCATGAAGCCCGGCGACGCCATCGACCTGGTCCGCGCCGCGCGTCCGGGGACAATCCGCAACCCGGCGCAGGTCTTCTACGTGAAGCTGTTCGCGCAGACGTGGCACCAGCGCCACTCGCCCGGGCCGCTGCGCTTGAACCCGCCCCCGCTTCCGCCCAAGCTCGCCAGCAGCCGTAGCAGTGACGGCGATCAGCCACATCACCGCCGTCACCACCATCACCACCATCGCCATCATCACGGCCAAGGCGAGGTCAGAGAGGAACGAGATGAGAGCGACGAGGATGAAGAACAGGAAGGAGACCGCAAGAGAGAGGGGAAGGTGGGCGGGCTCGCCCGATTCTCCAAATCGCTGGGCGCGTCTCTGCGTCGCTTCAAGCACGAAGACAGCTGAAAGAAGCTTTACAACATGTACATTCGTGTTCTTGTCGCTACAGAAAGAGACAGCGGTCGAAGTCGTCTTCTACAACTAGGCGGAGGCTCGCGTGCTCAAGAAGTTGAGGACG
This sequence comes from Acanthamoeba rhysodes, assembly GCA_000826385.1. NCBI lineage: Eukaryota > Discosea > Longamoebia > Acanthamoebidae > Acanthamoeba > Acanthamoeba rhysodes. The sequence continues at coordinate 7,251 of CDFC01050153.1, read as the reverse complement.
GACTGCATCGAAGCACGCTGTCTACGGCAGGGCGTACCGGCGACGAGGGAGTCAAGGTGGTAGTTGGTGCTCGATTCGCTAAAGCCCAGGCAGCACACGTAGACAAGGAAGAAGTAGAACAGCCACGCGGGAACGACGTCCACCGGCACACCCATTCGCTCGAGCAGAGCATCGATGAGGCTCGGATGATCTGCACATGAGGAGGAGAGGAGACCTGTGAGAGGAAGACTTGAATGCAAACAGGGGTGATTGATGGTACCTGCCGAGATGAAGTTTCGCAGGTGCATGGAGTTGAGCGTCTCGCCGTGGACGACCAGTTCCTTCCGCGCATTCTTGAGATCGAGGAAGGCGAGGTGGATTCGGCCCTGCGCCAAGCTGCTCTCTACCACGAGCGTGTCCTTCTCGGCCCCGAGTGTCTTCATCGCGAAGACGCACGCTTGCACGGCCCTAAGGTCCTTCGCGGCGACCACGGCTCGTCTGGAGGTGCCTCTTGGTTCCAAGTTGTCCTCTTCCTCAAGTGCCATAGGCATCAGACCTTCGCGGGACATTCGCCTGCCAGACTTGGGCACACCGGCCCCTCGCCGGAGGAACTCGACGCTGTTGGAGATCTCTGACAGAACCTCAAAGCAGCGTAGCTTCCTCCCCACCGCGTCATCGCCTGGCCGAGAGAAGAACGCGTACTGGCTGAGGATGTCGTACTCCTGCTGAGTGTGCAGGAGCTCGAGGAAGCGATGGCTGGAGGCGTTGTACTGGCCGCGATGTTTAAGGATGTTCAAGATCTCCTTCATCTCCGGCAGGTCGTTGAGGCCGACCGCGAGCCTAAGAATTGAGACACGTTTCAGAACTCGCCATGCCCATCCATCGTCCCACTTGCACTGCCCGACGTACCGGAGGTGATAGCTCTGTGGCTCCCAGATTCTTTCTTCGCTGATGAGCGCACGAGGGAAGTTGGCAATAGCGGCCAAGTCCGCACCACTCAGTCGTAGCAGAAGCTTAACTGTTGCATAACGGAAGGGTAAGAGTCGGGTTGCTGGGATGAGGGGGATGCATGTTGACTTGCAGCGCTTCGTACCTCTGGCCTCGAACACCTCCTTCCAGCCGTGCGAGAAGAAGGCGACGAGGGAGGAATGGAGACGTATGTGCTCCACCCCAAAAACGCGCTTGCACAGGTTGTACCTGAGCAGCGAAAGTGCTTAAGGCAAGGCCTCACTCGGACTGCTAAAGCACTTCTAAACGAAGGGAGAGATTACCAGAGATAGTCATTGTCCTCCCCTACCATGTGCTTGAAGGTCTTGCTCACGCCTGGCAGCGAGACCTGGACACATCCGGAAGACTTAGTACTATGCATCGACTTAGACGCTTTCGTACCATCAGGTCGAAGAAACCAACACGGAGGAAGACCTCGTGCCACAACTCGATAGGCAGAGCGGACACCACGTCGTCCTCCACATAACAAAGGCGCTGTCTTTTCGGCATGTGAAAGCAGTCTGGTTCGCCTCCGTGTTTGTAGCTGCCAGAGGAAGTAGCGGTGAGAGGCTAGACCCAAAGCAGAACCGCGGATCGAGCTGCAATGGCGACAGTCGCGAAACGGTTCTTTGCGTAGTTGCGGTTTCAGACGTGAAACGAAGTGAGGCTACCTTCTGACGTAGTTTCTTTTGCCGAGTCGTCTTCTTGAGCTCAAGAAGACGCGTAGCGGAGCCGCTGCTTCGTGCTCTAGGTTTTTTTTTGGAATTGATTTTTTGCGGCACTTTTTGCTGCCCTGTTTTATCCCGATTTCGGCATTTTACGCGGAAGTTCGACGGAAAACTGACCTACACGCCAGCAAGGCCCGGCTGACGAGGCCCCGACCTACGGGGTGCAATGATGGTTGAGGTGGTAGGCTGTGTCTTTATCGAAAGGCCCCTTTACACTTTTGAAGAACTGCGTCGGCTGCGACGGAGAGAGAGAGAGGGCCAACGAGCAAGCGGCCTTGGGGGAGATGGTTTCAGGAAGAGTCGCGCGCGATGAGAACGGAACAGCGGCACCGGTTGAGCAGGGCGGTGCTGACGGAACCTGCGGTGGTGAGTCGTGTGAGCGGAGCTTGCACCAGTGCTTTGCAGGCCAAACGAACACAGCGGGTGATGGTTGTCGGTCGTACCCAGCATGACGCGGTCGTACAGGCCCAGGCCTCGCGAGCCGGCAATCACAGTGGAGGCACGGTCCTCCTCAGCCACCCGGCAGATGTTGTTGGCCAGCTCGCCATTGCTTCGAAACTTGACCGTCGCAAACTCGCACACGCGCTGCACACACACACACAGTGACATCTGTGAGCAGCGTACGATGGACGGCATTACAGTATGAGGCCGAAGGGCTCTGCGTACGTCGGCTTCCTTGCAGCGCTTCTCGTAGTGGCTGAACAGTGCCTTGTGTCGCTCCTTCTCCAGACGGGCGCGCTCCTCGCGTGTAAGGGTGGTGGCCTGGTCCATCCAGTCCATGTGCGGGTTCTCGAGCGGCTGCTTGTGGACGCCGTGCACGAGGACGAGCTTGTCACTCCTGGGCTGCGCAAAGATGAAACAGAGGGAAGAAGAGAAAGGGGGCGGGGGTGAGAACAAGGACAGTCGGCTATGCAGGTGGCCGAGCGCATACCAGGTTCCTCAATGCCCACACGAAAGCCTTGTCGGCGTCTTCGCTTCCATCAAGGGCTACGACGTGGGCTCTCTGCTGGGCGGTCTCCGAGGTGTTGGACATGTTGTGTGTTTTGGGGTGTGCGCGTCCTGTGTCCTGGTGGCCAATAAATATTGTGTGGCAGCAGAAATTTGGATAAAATCTGGCTGAGTTGTGGATGAAATATTCCCCAAAAATGCTTGGCGTTGAGCCTGTTTGGATGCTGCACTGTGTGTTCGCTCTGTGGAAGCATGTGAGCTCTTTTTTAATTAATTAGTGACAAATCTGCTGCCTGGCTGTTAATGGCAACCATGCACCCTGTATGGTTGTAGTGTGTGGCCTCGTTGATAGTTTGGTTTTTCGATTTCGATTTAGTTGAGGAAGAAGCTGTTTGGCCTTGTTACAGCCCCGCTGCCAGTGATACCAGTGGCAGCATGGAGTGGGTAGCAAGTGCCGCGCTTTGCTTAGTATTGGAGAACTTTTGACCACTGTCGTCCTGCAGACGTGTCCATCCGCAATGGCTTCGATAACCTCCGTACTATCGAGTCTTCACGTTGCTCCCCTCCTCGCTTTGTACTCTGGTTCGTCTCCCTTCATTGTGGGACACTTTTCTCCGCCAATCATCCTAGTTATTTATTTTATAACTGTTATTTATTATCTGTCTTCCTTGGCCAACTGCTGCCGGCTACTTCTTGACGGCGTAGGCAGCTCGTGGCTTGGGCTTCCTGTCGAAGCGGGTGATACGGATCGTCATGTCGTGCGAGCCCGACACCATCACCGCGTCGTCAAACTTGAGCGTCCACACTTTGCCTGCACTCCCAACCAGCTGTCAGCGACTAACATGCACTTCAGTTGCGCCAAGGCACGAGCAATTTTACGCACCCTTGTGGCCAATCGGCAGCACGCCGTAGGCATCACCAGTGTGCCTGTCCCATACCTGCACGAGAAAGAACACACCAATCAGTGCTTGCTGGTTCCCAGGGTCGGCACTAGATGAGTCGAGGCGGGGGAGGTACTCTGATTGTGAAGTCTTCTGCACCCGTCACGATCTTGGACTCGTCGAACATCATCGACAGCACTTTGTCCGTGTGTCCTGCTCGGCCGATGGGGGACGCACGGATTAGCCACCAACTTGGTGGTAGCAAACCACAGTCGTAAAGTGCGCACCTCGTAGTGTCATCCTGCTCCTGCCTGCCCTCATGTCCCACACTTTCACCGTGGTGTCTAAATACGCACGGGAGAAGTCAGCCTGGCTGAATGTAGAGGAGGAAGACCGGAAGGGAGGGCGGGGTACCTCTCGACGCGGAGACGAGTTCGTTGTCTTCGTACTGTATGGACCATACGCCATCGGTGTGCTCGATGAAGGTGTTCTCGCATTGTTGCGATCTCATGTCCCACAACTGCATCACCACCACCATTACCGACATGCAGTCATTGTAAGTTTGTAGTGTGCCATCAAAAATAGAGATGGCTGAGATGGGCTTGAGCGATGCACCACCTTGATAGCGCCATCCTTGGAGCCCGAGACGATCTTGGTCTCATCGAACTGGAGTGTGCAGACGTCTTTGGTGTGGCCGCGCAAAGTGGCGGTGCTGATGCCCGTCTCCAGATCCCATATCTGTAGGGAAAGCAAACACATTAGGTCAGCACCACTACACACGCATGCAGCACATGGGCGCCTTGTGTGGCGCAGTACCTTTATGGAGATGTCCGCGGAGCCTGATACGAGAGTGTTGCCCTTAAACTTGAGCACCACCACCTCAGATTGGTGCGCGTCGATATTCTTGAGGAGTCGGGCCGTTTCCAGATCCCACACTATAGAAAAGCGGAGCAGAGTCAAGGTAAAGAAAGCCAAAAGGCGAAAATGCTAGGGTAAAGGGTATGCGTGTAGGTACCTTTGATCGTTTTATCCCAGGAGCCGGAGCACTTGAAAAGAGAAGAAAGACAAAGATGAGTAAAACAATAACGACACCAGCGTGGTCAACCAACCACGCCAGTACGTCGCTGTCTATTGACGCTGGGGCAGCACTTACGATTATTCGGTCATCGAAATCGCACGTTCCTGGGTTTATGGGAGAGTCGCGTGGAGTAAGCGCAAGCTGGGCTTTTTTTGGTTCTGGTACGGGAGAAGGGCGTACCGACAAAGCCCCTGTGGCCGCGAAGCAGCTTAGTTGTCTTTCCGGTGTTGATGTCGATCACACGGACGATATCATCACGCAGCGCAGCGACTGGAGAGGGGGGAACCGCAACCGAAAGAAAGATGAGCACACCATTGCATCGCGTATGAGGAAGAGCACCCTGCAGGCCCGTACCGATTATGTCTTCGTTGAAGTTGAGGCAGTAGACGATGTCTGTGAGTTGAATCGCAGACACCTTGCAATTTCCCTTCCTCCAGTTCTCATCTTTGGCCTGTTCGGGGGAGGTGAGGTGGCAGGCCTCATCAAAACCTAAGCGCAGAGGGACGCCTCTTCTAGATGAGGCGGGCGGGCGAGTACCTCACGTTGTGCGTAGCATTCTTTCCATTTAGGCTGCGCGACGGCTTCGGCGTCGGCGTGTGCTCGGGCCTCGAGCTTCTCCCGGTACGCTTTGTGGTACTTGGAAGCGAACAAGCGGCCCCAGATGTGATCGTCTGTCGTCAAGCGGTACCACTGGTTTGTGTTGATCAAAGAGGGAAATAGTGTCAGCGTACATATAACCTACATGGCACTCACACAACGCACACAACGCACACATGCGCACGCAACACTGTGTCACACACGGCGCACCTCTTTGCATACGAGGGATGCGGCGCAGAGCCCGGGCGCAGTGAGGAAGGTCATGACGAGCAGCTGGATTTCGACGGGCAGATCGGTAAGGAGGAATGCGTGTCCCCTCTTCCGTCGCTCCTTGGCCTCCTTCCGCTTCTTCTTCCTCGCCGCCTTCTCCTTCTCCTCTTCGGGCGTGCCCTTCTCCTCCTTCTCCTTCTTCTTCTTCTTGTGCTTCGCCTTCTCGCCGCGCGGGCTCTTCACCTTGTCCTCCGTCGTCGCAGCCGCCGCCGCCGTCGTCTTCTCTCTTTTGTCCTTCTTCTTTTCCTTCTCTCTCTTGTGGGGCTTGGCGTCGGTGCTCTTGCTCTTGCTCTTGGCCTTGCTCTTCTTCTCGCTCGCGGCGACCCCACTGTCGCCGGTACTAGTACTTCCTTCCCTGTCCTTCTTCTTGCTCTTCTTTGACGCGAGGCTCGCCTGGTGTGGATGGTTAAGGTGCAACGCAGCGGTAGCCGAACATGGTGAAAAGGTGAAGGTGCGCCTCGCGACAGAGCGGGTCGTGGAAGGAGGAGGGGAGAAGTACAGCATGGCCATCGGCTACCGTCATTTCGGCTGGAATTGTCGCCTCCTCCTGCGTTGCCGATTTAGCGAATGTGTGATGAGGGCCGAAGAGATCAAATAGGAAGTAGCTACGCACCATGTGCTCTTGCATCTTGATCCTTTGCACTACAGCTCCCTCGGGATCGTTCGCAAGACAAAATCTTGAAAATCACCGCGTGTCGGTTACTTCGCTCACGTGTCGAAATTGACAGACAAGGGGCGAGTTGTCAGCAAAGCGAAATGGAGGGCGAGGCCGGCGAGCGTGAGAGATTAAAAATGCGGAAGGTGCAGCTTGGCAGAGGATGTTCGGGGCACCACCGCAGCGGCAGGCCACATGACGTAGGCTCACCTTCTATCTTTGGCGTGGTGCCGCTTTATTCGGGACAGACTTGCAGCAAAATATTATAAATTCCTCAACCCTTCCCCAGGAATTGGCTGCGTAGACGAAGAATTTGAAACAGCGTAAAGTGCCCATAATTGTCTATTTTTCGTCTATTTTGGCCCGATAGACAGCTAAACAACCAAGATCAGGATGGCAGAGACACAGCAGGGCAAGAGGAAGAGATTTCTCTTTGTTATGGTGGACGGATTGGGAGATGTGGGCATTCCAGCACTGAACAATCGCACCCCACTCCAGCACGCCGTGACTCCCGCCATGGACGCCCTTGCCACAGCCGGTCGCAATGGCTTGATGGACCCCGTGGAGGTGGGCCTTGCATGCGGCAGCGACACTGCTCATCTGTCGATCCTTGGCTACCCACCACGCACGTACGTAGATTTGTTTTACAATCTCGCTGCTTTTCAGGATGTTAATCGGATCACTCGCTGCACCCGCAGGTACTATCGAGGGCGTGGTGCATTCGAGACCATGGGTGCAGGCCTGCTCATGAAGCCTGGCGATATCGCCTTCAAGGTGAATACCTCCCTTCTTGTGCCGTGCACCGACTCCGCCTGACCACCGCATCGCAGAGCGGTACTTTGCTCTGTAGTAGCAGTGCTGACCCGACCCTCACTTCTATTTGCAGTCCAACTTCGCGACACTGGACCCGAAGACCAACATCGTCGTCTCAAGGAGGGCCGACCGCAACTTCGAAGACCTGGGTCCTCCCCTGTGCAGCTATCTCAACCACCTGTACGCGCGCGCTCTTCTCTCCCAGTCCGAGCGCTTTGATGAAAATTGGATCGGCTTACGCGCGGCACCTCCCAGGGAGATTCCTGGCTTTCCCGAGTACCAGGTGGACTTCAAGTATGCCACAGAGCATCGGTA
>CDFC01050131.1:0-13209 GCA_000826385.1 Acanthamoeba rhysodes | reverse complement strand
GAGTAGAGGAGCACCAACACGCCGAGGCCGTTGGCCATGCGGCCACCCTTTCGGCCGGCACCGTTGAGGCAGGCGTTTAATCGCAGCTTCCACGGCAGGCCACGCTCGGCATCTCGCAGACCCTTCAATCCGCCCCATGTCGTGCCGATCACTCCACCTGATGGGAAATGCCAGCAAGGGGCACGCGCGATCAGCACGCAATCTACGGAAAATGAACGCCGCTACACGAAAATCTGCGAAGATGATCATCTCAGTACCAGTGAGCCAGGCACCACCCCAGAGCCAAGTTGATCGATCGGCCCAGGACATCTTTCGGGCCTGGTTGTCGTCCGCGAAGATGTATTCGGCGCCCTTGGGGCCGGAAAGCCCATACATCGGGTTTGTGTAGCTAATCGAATCGACATCGATGCCGATGTTGTCCAGCTTGGGCTCTGGGAACGCATCAAAATCGGGCATGGAAGAGGAGTCGGCGTACGAGGAGTCACCCATTGTTGTGTGTTCTGATTGATGTGATGCCGCTGTTTCGTGACGCTCCAATCGATTACAAAATCTCTTGCCGATCTCTCGTGCCACTCTCGTGCTTCCTTCTTCCTCGAATCGACCACCTTAACACACTCTCCGGAGCATGCGAAATTTCATATTTGTTTTTTTTACCATTTCGTTCTTTGGCAACGACGAAGAACGAAGAGACAGACAGGGATAAGAAGAAGATGCTGTTGCTTGTTGTTTGATTGCTTTACATAAACTCTAGCTTATGGAAGGTGACAGGCTTCGTTCGCGACACCTTCACCTGTTGTTGCGGTGCGGCTGCCACCACCGATCGCCTTCTCCTCTTGTTGATGTTGGCGTTGCCCTCCTCTCCCGTCCCGGTCAACGTAGACGTGCGGTCGTCGCCGTGCGCGATCGGCGGAATGACGTCGGTGCTGCTTCCGCCGCTGCCGCCGGCGGCGATGCTCTTCCTCCTGCAGGTGCACGCCGCCGTCGACACCGGTTCCCCCTCAACCGCGGCCAACGCGCCGCCGCTCTTGCACGACGGGCAGTGATACTGGTGGAACTCGAGCACCGATGCGGCCGCCGCCCGCAGCGCCGCCTCGTCCGCCGCCGACAGGCGTCGCTCTCTTTCCTTGCGCTTCCGCGACGAAGCCGACGACGATGATGACGACCCCAACGTCGGCGACACCGCGGCCGCGGCCGCAGCTGCAGCCGCGATGAGTGCCACGTCGACGCCCGACGTCGAGTACGACCGGCTCTGGTGGTGATGGCCACGGTGCCGCTGGGCCTGGTGCGCCACGTGGTGGTCGTGGTGGTGGGCCGCGTGGTCGTAGTGATGATGATGATGATGAGGTGGCGGTGGAGGATAATAGTGGGGCAGTTCATGAGCTCCTCCCGTTCCCGGGGTAGCCGCGGTCCACTGTGATTGGTGGTGCGCCAGGGCAGGCTCGTGGTGTCCACCATGAGCAGGAGGTTGATGATGAAGATGGTGGTGGTAAGCCGGGTGATGGTGCTGGTACTGGTGCTGGTGTGGTCCGACTCCTTCGGCGAGCGAGTGCCGCCGGCGGTGCCGCTCCTGCTTGGCGAGCTGGTGCTGGAGAATGTCCCTCTGCTGCTTGAGCACGTGCAGCTGGCGCTCGAGGGCCAGCATGCGCTCGTCGGCGCCGGGCGGGGACGAGGGCCTCTGGTGCTGCTGGGCCTGGTGGTGGTGGTGGTGGTGCGGCTGAAGGTGGTCCACGATGGGCAGGCTCGCGTAGTGGACGGTCGGCGAGGTCTGGTGGCGCTGGCGGGCTGAGGCGGCAGCGGCGGTGGCACTCGCGTAGTGGTGGTCGTCGAAGGAGGGCATGGAGGCCGACCTCTTCTTGCGCTCCATCAGCATGATGTCGCTGACGTCCCCCAACAGCTCCCTGATCGACGGCAGTCGTTCACGGTCCTCGAGCGAAGACGAAGAAGACGACGAAGAAGAAGACGCAGCGGCGGTTGATGAAGATGGTGGTGGCGACGAGAGACAGAGAGACAGCGAAGGCCGTCGGCCTGTACTGCTACTACTACTACTGCGATGCATCGCTGGCGCTGCGGCCAGGAGCGGGGCAGCAGCGGACATGCTGCCTTTGTTCCTCTCCTTGGTCTCGCTCGCTCTGTTTCGGCCCGAGGCCTGTTGTGGCTTCTTGGGCGTGCCGGGCCGGGTTTTGGGGGTCGGCCGGGGAGCTGAGACTAGTTTGGCGCTGGCCCGAAGCAGCGGGAGTGGCGGCCGGAGTGGTCGAGCTTGGGTCGGGGGGCGAGTCGGAGACACTCACTCGGCCGAGGTCGGTCTTGGTGGGTGGTCGGGGGGTTAGGCCCTGGCGGTGGAAGGAGGCGGGCAGAAGGTCTTGCGAGACACGCGGTTTGCTGCGCTGGTCTTCCGCGCGGGTCTGGTGGGGTGGCTTGGGCTACGGCTAAGGGGCAAGCGGATAAGCTGGGCGGCGACTAGATGGCTAACTGGCAGAGAAACACCAGGCCCCTTCTTCTTCGGGACCGGTGAGCATGAACTTATCAGTGCACGGCCGCTATCTTACGGTAATCTTCCCCCCAGCCACACGCAGCGTGACGTGACCAGCAGCCCGAGTTCGATTGAATTTCGCGCTAGTGTGCGCTATCGCATTGTCTGTCGGGCTGCAGCGGTGCGCCGTTGGACAGCGAACCGGTCTGTTGGCGCACACGGTGGGTGTTTTGGCGCAAGTCCCCAGCGCGGAGAGCGCGACCTGGTCGACCCACACGCCTTGTGTGGCCCATTTCTTTGTTCCTGTGACAAACCTTTCAGTCGCCCTGGAGGCCAATCATTCCCCGGAGCTGGTTAAAAAAGTTTGTCGACAAATTTTTTGGTTGGCTGAAGCAATAATTATGCCACCGCTGGTGGTTGGGCATGAACACAAACACAATAGTCAGGGCATATGGTGTTGGTTGCGGTGGCGAAACAGGAACCAGGTTTAGGGAAAACCCATTCTTGTGGGTGGTAACCGGTCGTTTTTATAAGAGTTGCTGCAATGTTGTTGGTTGTTGCCTTCTTGCGGCCGAAAGAGCACACCACACCACGGCTCAGTGCCCACGCAGATCCACGTCGACGAGACTGCGGTTGTGGTCACTATGGGCGCCGCCACCCCTGGTGCGTGCGGGTGCTCCCGTGTGGTGGTGAAACACGAGCGCGCTGCTGTCTCGCGGCCGACGTGGTGAGCTCAGGTCGATGCGGAGGCCGGCTTCGTAGGGAAGGGCCTGGCTGGTCTGGTGGTCGCTTGTATCCAGCCGCCGGCGGCGAGGCTGACGGTGGTGGTCGTAGGCCTGCGACTGGTAGGCAGGCACCGACCGCGCCAAGTGCCGTGGGTACGATCCGTAGTAGTGGCCGCCCTCGTCGTCGCTTTCGTTCTTGTGTTCCCGCTTTCGCTTTCGCTCTTCTACTGCGAGGTACAAGTTGACGTTGTCGTAGTCGCAGTCCTCGAGGAAGAGGTCGGCCGACTGGTGCTCCTCGGCCAGCGGAGGTGGGCCGCCCCAATGGGGCAAGGCGCTCGAGTGGGAGTGGGAGTGACCGCGGCCATGGCTGATGTAGGGATAGGACGCCAGCCCTGGAGGCGGGCCGAGCGCACACATGCAGGTAACGGGCGCCTCAGGTTGCTGTTGGTGACGGCCGAGCCGCGATGACGACGAAGATGACGAAGTCGACGGTAGCGAAGACGACAGCGTGGGCGCGGAATGCGAGTGCGAAGAAGAAGAAGAAGAAGACGAGGGCAAGAGCGGTTGGATGACCGACGTCAGCATGAGCTGTTCCCAGATGTCGAGCTCCTTCTTCGAGGCCACGCCTCGCCGACCGCCCGGCGTCGACAGGTTGGCCGCACCACCGCGCGAAGATCCCCGCATCGACCCTCCCTCCTGCTGTTCCCCTTCCTCGTCACCAGCCTCGCGGGTGGAGGTGGAGCGGCGACCAGCGGATGGCGGGGTTGACGATGACGTGGCTTTGTTCGCCTGTGCGGCGCTGCGTCGCCGCTTCTCCTCGAGCCGCTGCCTGAGCTTCTCGTTGAGGCACTTGCGGGCCGCGCTGTCTGGCGGTGGTCGGCGGTGGTCATCGCCACCAAGCGGCGGCTGCGGTGCTCGGGCCAGGGCTCTCTGCGGCCGACGCCTGGCGGCGGCGGCTTCGGCGGCTCGGGTGGCTGTCGTGGCCACCGAGGCGAGGTCATAGCCCACCAAAACCGCAGGTGGTGGGCTGCTGCCGGCCTCGTCGTAGTCCTCGTCTGATGAAGACAGGCAGCGATCGGTCTGGGTGGCGGTCTCGCCCTCCTCGAGGGGGCTGCGGAGCGCGTAGTCGTTCTGGTCTTCTTCTTCTCCTTCTTCTTCTTCGATGACGATGTAGTCCCGGTCCGACTTCGTCGAGCAGTTTTCGCCCACAGCCCGCTCCTTCTGCAGATCTGCCCTTCGTGTAGCGCCGCCCTGAGACGTGGCGGTGTTGGTCTCCTCCTCGAAGATGCAGGGCCTTGGGGGCCACGGGCCGTAGTGGGCGAACGACAACTCGGGAGAAGAAGAAGACGGGGACGGAGGCCCTAACGCAGAAGATGAAGATGAAGATGGGGCTGGGGGGTGGTTGAGCAAAAAGTCGATGCCCAGCCTCCTTGGGACCGAGGACGTCGTTGACGTGTGCTGCTGCTGCTGCTGCATCTGCTCCGGCTCGAAGCTGTAGGCCGCGCTGGGAGTGGTCGTTGTTGACGTTGTGGTCGAGGAGGCGAGGTGGTGGATGATGGTGTGGTCGCTACGCGTCAGTGTCCGGGAGGCGGAGGTCGAGGCGGCACGATGTAGCGGCGTTGCTGTAGGAACCAAGGAATGATCTCTAGAGTCCCGGCCGCCGCCTTGCGGTGGCCCTTGGTCGGTGGGCGCATCAGTGCTCGGGTCGTCCTTGTGCTGCAGCTGGAGCAGCACGTCGGCCACCTCCAATTCGACCGACCTATTTTCACCGTCCGCCACCGTCGCTCTCTTCATCTTCTTCCAACCACCAAGCAGCACTCCGTGAGCCTTTGATCAGTGGCTCACTGGCGTCTCGCTAGGGCTCAAGCTCGGCTGGGTCGGCGGTCGGTGTGGGCGGGGTCCGTGGGCGGCACTGCAGCTGAATTGACACTGACGCTGCGGCGAGCGTGCGTGCGTGAAAGGCGGCCGTGACTGCGCTGGGGCTGGGTGTGAATGGCCAAAGAAGCAGAAGACCGAGACGAGGATCGGTCATGCGCCACCCCACTTTAGCACCACGTTGGCTCACCCCCAGAAGCGAGGCTATTTCGATCTCTTCGTGCCAATAAGGAAATAGATACTAATTAATACAACCAATCAGAGGTGATCTATATTTATAGAACACTGCTAATTCGTAACCCCGTTTTAGGTAAGTCACGACCACCCCACCGGCAGACCGGGTGTTATTCGAACAATGGCCTGATGGAGAAGGTCGGGGAGGGATGAAAGGCCAGCAGGGTCTCCTCAGCCCTGCCCCACTAGGTGTCGAAAAGGCCACGAGCGATCCGCGACGAGGCGACTGTGAGTGGGAATTTCTGCCCCCAACCACCCGGCTCGCGGAGCTTTGCCATTGTTGATGTTCCACAACAGCCCTTATGTGTGCCTGGCGGCTTTGTAACGTTCTTCTTGCAGTCAGCAGGCTTTCCAGTCTCTTCGTTTGAACCCCACACCAGGTGAGGGGAACGTTCTGTCTATTTCTTTCTATTTGTTGTTCCTATTTATGTTGGGATTGCGAGCATGTGTATTTATTTATATTTATTGGTATGTGCTTGGTCTTCCGGGAGTGGCTGGATTCCCCGGCGGGACTCCCAGATAACGAGAGGCGCAGACTCTAGGAATTCACCGCACACGTGGGCCAAGCACACCAAGACGAGAAGAACGAGCCATGTTCAGGTTGTTGTGAACGCGCGAGCAGACTCTCTTACTCTTAGGGCGCTCTTCTGCGTCTGGTACAAGGAGTTTCGGTAAAAGGAGGAGGAGAGCTTTCAGGAGCGCTGGGTGACCATCATCTTGCCGTCGTCCTGCACCTTCATGTGGTGGAAGATGAGCACTTCGCGGTCCCGTCGACGTCGCTTGCGCGAACCGGAGGAATCGTCTGAGCCCGAGCCTTCGCCCTCTCGGACCTGCTGCAGCTCGCTGTTCTCGACCGCCAACGCCGAAGAAGCCGGCGCGGCCGAGGGGGTGGCGCCGGTGCCGATGGCGGCGCTGCCGTCGTTCCTTCGCTTCCGGCGGCGGATCGGCACCACGGCGCTGCGCTCCAGCTCCTGGATCTTCTGTGGGCTCTGTTCGTAGAAGGACAAGATCTGCTGGAGCATCTGCATCTGCTCGGGCGACGCACGCTTCCGTGCGCAGTCCTCGGCGGCAGCCGCGGCGGCGGCGCTTTGGCCAGCATAGCTATCGCTGTCGGTGCCATCGCCGGCGTTGGTCGTCGGTGCAGTAGCCGCCTCCGAGGAGGGCGAAGCGAGGCTGGGTCGGCGCAGGTGCAAGGGCAGCGGAGGCATCGACGAGCGAAACTGGGCCGTGTCGCCCACGTCGGGCCACTCGCCATCGAGATCGCCTTCCTCCTGCTCCTCGCGCCGACTCTCAGGTGCGACAGACTTCTCGGCCGAACCCGCGGAGGCGGTCGATGGTGGCGTCATTCGGGTGCTGTGCCGTCGCCGCCTTCGCGCCGATTCATCGAGCTGCTGGTGGTGGTTCGAGCCGCCATAGAGCCGCGTGAGCTCAGGCGGCGACGAGGCTTCGTCGTCCTCATCGAGCTCGTTAAGGCCGCCGTCGTGGCTGACGAGCGACAGGCTCTGCTCCCGCGCAGCTCGTCTGTAGGCGTTGCTGTTGGGGTTATTTACACTGCCGTGAGGGTGGTGATGGCCGTTGGCCCGGTGGTGGCTCGAGCCCGTCGACGTCCACGGCCCGCGCTGGCCGTTCGCCGGGTTGTAGGCTCCCGACGGCGAAGAGGTGCGGCGATGACTCGCTCGGCGAGGCCTGGTCGGCATTCCCTTGAAGCCGACTTCGACGAGGCCGTCGATGCCGTCCAGTCCGTCGTCGATCGACATGCCGCCGACAGGCCGTCGTCGCCAGCCACTGTCGGCCTTGGCTCGTGTGCGCCGCTCGTCGACAACAAGTCCATCGATGACGTCATCATGACCGTTTCCGCCCCATTTTCCGTCTATTTCTTTTTGCTTTTCCTTGAGCAGGTCGAGTAGCAGCTTGCGCTGGCGCTGGAGGTGGACCTCGCGTCGAAGCCGCAGCGCGTCCTCCTCGTCGACGATGTTGATGGTGGCGGCAGCCGCGCCCCCCTTCAAAGGGGGCGGGAGGGAGGGGAGCGGTAGGCGATGGCCCTGGAGCTGGGCCGACGGCGGACTCAGAGGAGCAGCTACTCCGAAGCCAGCGGGAGCCGGCAGGAAGGCATTCACGGGCGACGGCGTAGAAGGTGAAGGTGAAGTGGTCGAGCCGCCTGAGCTGAGCGCGAGCGGGCGGTGCAGGGCTGGTGGCGGCGGAGAAGGGAAGAAGTTGGTGGGCGGTGCACGCCCGACGGGCTGCAGGGTCGGGTACGGGTGGTGGTGGTGGTGCGGCAGAGCCGAGGGGAGTGGTGGCAGGGACGGCAGCGGTGGGGACCGTCGCCCGCTCGTGCTCGTGCTCGAAGATGAAGATGAAGAGGTGGTCGATGTCGGTGGAGAGGTAGAGACTCGAACCGGCGACGTGGCAGAAGCCGCGGGCGTGTTGAGTAGGAAGTTGATTGATAGCTTTCGCTTCTCGGCCGCTTCGTGGTCGTCGAGTAGGACGATGGGAGGACTCGCCACGGGTGCGGGCGGTGAAGCTGGTGGTGGCCGGCGGGCGCTGTGTCGCTCACGTTGTTGCTCTTGCTCTTGCTGCTGTAGGAGTTGTTGGTTGCTTAGGCGTAGCAGGAGCGAGGCGGCATGTTCTCTTTCCTCTTCGCCGCGATGGGGCAGTCGCGGGTCCATTGGCGAAGCTGAAGAGGAGGAGGAGGAGGTGGGACCTCACACGTGTACGAGAAGAAGGGCGAAAGGTTGTGCTGACGCGCTCCGCAAGACTCTCTTGGCAAGCGCTGGAGTACCAAGTCTGAAGCGGGAAGAGGGCGTAATGGTGATGGGGAAAGCGGCACTATGGAGAGGAGGGAAAACAGGCAAACTGTGGAAAAAGGAGGTGAGCATGGTGGAGCTGGGCTGCACCTTCCTTTCACCTCCCGCTCGTGGGCGCCCTTCGTCACGGCTTACTACAAAACGTGTAGCGGCTTACTAGCACATGCGTCAGCCACGACGAACCACCCCGGAATGCATTGTTGGTCATTTGGGCGGTCGAGGCGCTGTATCCATCCGAATTTCATTCCGGTGCACGCCACATGCCCACGTGTTCGCATTGTTTATGTCTATATAGCGCAAAAGTCTCTAAACCGGACAAAATCGGGGGAAACGAGGAATTTCGGCAGGCAAAAGCGAGAAAATATCCTCCTTTTGGGCGACGCACGTTGCGGAGCTGGCACTGGCTGCTGGCACGTGTGTTGCCAGGGAAGCGAACAAGGCAAGAGCCAGCGCACATGAAGCGGTCCGGCCGATGCAGGGGGAGTTGCGGGCAGACAGAGTGCACCAGGCACAGATGAGCTTCACTCCTTGGCAGGAACAGTCCACAGCTGGCAACTTGGTGTGGATTCCTTGCTTCTTGGCACAAGCAGGATCAACTCCTTGCATTCTTTGGAATCCTAGATGATCAAAACTAGTTTAAAATTAGTTTTTTTTCTTCTAGCCCCAATAAGTACTAAATAAATAAATGTACCGAAAATCTTTGGTTAGTTAAATCCTACTCTGGGGCGCAGTGTAGTTGCAGCGCTACACTTACCATTTCCTCTGTTGCATCGGACCTGAGGCCAGGTAAGGAAAGAAAAATCGTGAGCTGACCACTTTCGTCACCAACCAGATCACCTCACCCTCACACCGAACACTACTGCCAACCCGACCAGCAGCATGAAGAGCGTTCTCATCCTTGCTCTGGCCCTGGGGCTGTTTGCTGCAACGGCTGTCCAGGCCAGCAATAACAATGACGCCAGCAGCTGCGTAAAGTACCACAACCCGCCAGGCGCCATCAACACCACAGGCACCTGGTCCATCCAGGCCAACGCCAAGAGCAAGCAATGCGTGCCCATCCACGTCGCCGGCATGCGCGGCATCCACCCGAACAACAACACGCAGGTCTCGCTGGCCAACGGCGTCTACGCCCGCGTCAAGCAGGCCTTCGTCAACATGCTCTTCAACGCCGCCTCGGCTGGCGCCACCGCTCAGGACTGCGCCGAGGTGGTGGTCTACGTTGTTGACATGGTCTCCATCCGCCCCGTCGTGAACCAGGTCCAGACTGAGCTCTGGGGCGCGCCCACCGCCAACAACCCGTTCCCCTACCCGCCCCGCACCATCCTCCAGATCAGCGGCTTCAACGGGCTCACCTGCCAGTACGCCACCGAGCCCACGTACCGCCAGGGCACTGCCGGCACCAACGGCCAGGTCGTGTGCGCCGACAACGGCACCCCCATCGGTGACGTAATGGAGGTCAGGGGCACCTTCTACGTCCGCGATCCCCACCACGCCGTCCCCCGCAGGACCGGCTACAGCCCTCGTCGACCAATTAGGCAGCCCCCCCTTCCCACAAGCCGCCCCACGCAAGTCCCGCGTCTCGCGCGCGCCCAAAATCGAGGACGATGAAATGGGCGTCGATCGCTAGAGCCCCACGGGGAGCTGAGGTCAAGTGGTTGGCCAGGGCTATCGGTTCAGCTCGGCGTCCACCACCGGCGCGGTGGGTCGGAGGCGTGGCCTACCCCCGTCAACAAATAAAATAATAAATAATAAATAACGTAAACTTAACAAATTTCATAAATAAATCAATATAAATCGCAAAAAATGGAAGAGAAAGCGAAGAGGCCAGGCGGGGACTTGGCCTTGGCCCTGTCCCGCCTGCTTGACACTGCCTCCACCGCGCCCAAACAGATTTTCGACGATGTGGTAGTGGCCCAGCTCCTGCGCCACACAATGGAGCACGCACCATCCAATCTGTGGGCGGTGCTATGCTCTCTGCCCACGCGACCACTCGACCCACCCAGCCCCCAATCGCTTGGCAGCAGCATCTGGCAGCACTTTCTACGCTTGCGAGCCGCGCTGGCCTCCCTGCGGAGCATCGAGGCAGCAGGCCTGCGCATCCCGCTCAGACCATCTCTGCTGGCCTCCGACCCCGCCATGTGGACTTCTTTTCTGCCCCTTTGCCTGTGGCTGCAGAGCCAGCAGCAAAGCGCCAACAGGCGCCTTCTCATTGGAATCTGGTACGGGCCCAACATTTGATCTAAAGATGTGCTAATTATTCATCAATTTTATTTTTTTTTCCGATTTATTGATAATTATTCGATTGATCGAATTGTTCTCAGCGGGCCACCAGGCGGGGGAAAGGTGCACACCTCTTCTCCTTGCACGAGGCGCCGGCGTTCTTTAATTAATCGAGCTGGGCCCCACAGACCGTGCTGAGCGAGATCTTGAAGTTTGCGCTGAACCGCCTGTTTGCGCCGGTGGGCACCGGCGGTGAGTACGACACCGACGTCAGCTGCGTGTTTGCCTTCGACGCCTACCACTACCCCAACGCCTATCTCGGTGAACCCAACAACCCCAACCATTCCTTTCTCAATCGCGAAACCAACTGACGCAACGCGCGTGTGCGTGTGCGTGTGCGGTATCTTTTAGATTCGCATTTTGTTGAGAGGGACGGGGTGGAGGTGCCGCTGCGGCAGTTCAAG
The DNA here is from genome assembly GCA_000826385.1 of Acanthamoeba rhysodes. Lineage (NCBI taxonomy): Eukaryota > Discosea > Longamoebia > Acanthamoebidae > Acanthamoeba > Acanthamoeba rhysodes. Next base: position 2,417 of record CDFC01050131.1, on the reverse strand, counting down.
GGCGATCCGGTCTCCTTCGACGTTTCTGCCTTTGTCCGTGACCTGGGGCGCATCAAGCAAGACGGTGATGACGGCGGTGGCTACAATGCGGGCCGCAAGGAACTCCGTCTGCCAGTCTACGATCGACGACTGCACGACCCCGTGCCCGATGCGCTCACCATCAAGCCCCAGCACTCGTTCGTGCTAGTTGAGGGCCTGTTGTTGCTGCACGACGAGCTCGGGTTCGAGGAGATCAGAGACCACCTCGACGTGTGCCTCTTTCTCGAAGTTGACGAGCCCGAGTGCCGTCGCCGAGTGGTGGCACGCAAGGTCGTCGGTGGGCGGGACCTGGATGACGCGGAGCGACATTACGCGCGGGTCGACCTGCCCAACGTGATGCGCATCAACCAGAGGAGCGAGAGGGCCGACCTCCTGCTCCAGCTGGGACCCGACGGCGAGATACGCAGCGCAAGGCCCGGCCGACTCGCCCCTTAGACGCAGGCGTACGTCAGCACCTGCGATCACGCAGTTGTCAACCGCGGCTCTTGAATTCGTTGCACTGATCAGCGCTTGCGGCACGAGGGCCGGCTGATCGGAGAGCCGGCCCTCTCAACACCTTCCGCGGTACCTCGCTGACCCCTTCTCATCAGCCTCAGTCGTGCTTGTTCATGGCCAGCTTGGCTTTGTGGCGAGTGGCCACGGGCATCGGCTTGTGCTGAGCCTGGCGGTGCCATTGGCGCAAAACTCAAGCCCTTGTATGAGTCCTTGAAACAGCAACACACTCGGTTTGCCTTGTTATTGTATCCTTCCTTGTTTGGCCTTGGGCCACACCATCTTCTTTGTCAAAGAACTAGAAACAAGGAGCCCACACTCCTTCTGCCACCATGGTCTTGTGCCTCTTGCAACATGAAGGCCATGCCAACCAATACACACATGTGGCAGCTGTAGGAGCAGGCTAGGTGGCTGGCAGAACAGGTCTGGAGGAATGCAACAGCAGTTACTGACCTGCAGCAAGCACTCTCTGGGGTCAGGCTAAAAAACGAAAAGGGGAACATTTCTTCCAATTTCTTACAAACTTTTCCTGCAGCACACCCAACCAGGGCTCTGCAAAGATCAAATACGATTTATAATCGAATTATATAATGGCGGACGATGAGGACTTGTACAAGGGACCGCTGGCAGAGCGCGTCCAAAGCAAGAACTGGAAGGTGAGACGAGCCGCCTTCGAAGAATTGCAGCAGAAATTCAAAGAGGCCACCGACAATGCCATCTTTGATGAATATGGTACGCACGTCATCGCATCACCTCACGTGCACTTGTCATGTGGTTGTGGTTCTCATTCCCACGCTTCTACCTGCAGCGCCCAAATTCAAGAAGATTATCGAAGACAAGAACGCAGCGGCCCAGGAGAAGGGACTCGAGGCCCTTCTCACTTGGATCGACAGAGCCGAGAACCCCACAAAGTGCGGCACACGCTTTCATCTTTTAGTCCTTCTCTCGGCTCAGCTGAGCGAGTTCGCTGACCCGGTCGCCGCCCAAACACACACGTGTGCAGATTGAACGGCCTGTGCCAGCCCTTGGCTGTGAACTGCTTCGGCGGACGGTCGAACACGGTGCAGAAGGCGATCGAAGCGCTGCTCCTCTTCATCGAGGTGGACAGATCAGGCGAGGCCGTCATTGTACGCACGCTAGTCCGCTTCATTCACTCCACCACCACTTCTTATGACGCACATGTCTGCAGACGGCGTTGCTGCCCGAGTGCTTCAGCAAGCAGTGGAAGATCAGCTCGACCACCATCTCGACGATCGCGCTCGCCCTCAAGACCTTTGGCCACAAGCATGTGCCGCTGAAGCCCATCTTAAAGGAGGTGGCCAAGATGTTTGAGGACAGCAACGCCAAGGTGCGCGAGGAGGCGCAGAAGCTGATGATCGAGATGTACCGCTGGGCTGGAGCGGCCCTCAAGCCCACCGTCGACACGCTGCGACCAGCGCAGGCCAAAGACCTCAACACCGCGTTCGAGGCGCTGCCCCAAGCCAAGGCCGTGCCCGAGAAGCGACTGCGATGCGAGCAGCCTCAGGACGACGAGGAGGAAGCGCCCGCGGGTCGTGGCGCGGGCGGCGGTGGCGGCGGTGGAGAAGACGAAGACGAAGAGGCGGGCGGTATGGATGCCTACGAGCTGGCGGAGCCCGTCGATATTCTGTCAAAGCTCCCCGGCGATTGGTATGCCAAAGTGGTACGTCGTTGCGTCACTGCTACAGCTTCTTCTACGCGACCTGCTCGGCGCACTCACAAAGCGTGGTTCTTTGGTCCCCGTACCGCAGGCTTCGCCCAAGTGGAAGGAGAGGAATGAACAGATGGATTTCCTGCTGTCGCTCCTCAACACTCCACGATTGCAGCCTGGCGACTACCGGGAGCTCACCAAGACGATCAAAAAGGTT
>CDFC01050118.1:0-26634 GCA_000826385.1 Acanthamoeba rhysodes | reverse complement strand
TCGGCGTAGCTGTGAAGCGGGGTCCTGCCCCTGTTGTTCGTGGCGCTCACACTGGCGCCTGACGACGGTAAGGGTGACGGAGTGAGCCACGACAGAACGGGGGCGGTGCGAGAGAAGACGAGACCTTTGGCGACGAGCGTCATGCCGATCTCCCGGTGCATCCTGAGCGCCGCCAGGTGGAGCAGAGTGTCCCCGTCCTTTGGCACCACGAGTCCAAGAATGTCGGTCTGTCCCCAGTGTATAGAGGAGTGAAACAGTCTTCAATGTGTACCTCGTTGGCGTAGTTGACGGTGAGCCCTTTGAGCATCAGCATCTGCAAGCAGATGTCCCTGGGAACGGAGGAGCGCATGTGAGTGGAGCTCGTGGATTCTTTGCGTCGCCGCGGCCAACACTTGTTCGTACCGCTCCTTCTCCGTCTTCTCGTCCTCACCCAGAAGCACACACTCTGCCGGCGTTACCTAGGTACATTGCCAACCGACACCAACACCATCATCATCACCGTCGCGGTGAGCATTCCCACTATCAATCGTTGGCGGGAGAAGGACGCAATGAGAGAGTGGGACCTTGTCCTTGGTGGTGTGGCCCTCCCTCGTCACCAGCCTGCATCTGTGCGTCAAAGCGAGGAGCGAGCAGGGGTGAGCGACCTCCGGAGTGTCGGAGCAAACACCTGTGTGTGTGTGTGGGGGGGGCGAGTCGCACTGTGCCATGGGATCTGCGCCCGCTTGCAGGAGATGCTTGAGACAGAACGCGTTGGCGGCCAGGCACGCCTTGTGGAGGGCTGGCAGTGGCGTGCGTAAGGAGTGCACACGCCACAAGCCGATGTACTGGTGGTGGCGGTGGGGGCACCTGTCACATTGTCGCCTCGGCAGAACGGGGTGCTGTTGGCGAACTCTTCCCCGCTGGTCCCGGAATTGACGTCGGCGCCGTGGCTGATGAAGAGCTCTACTCGACTCGAATAATTAAGAATAAGTAAATAAGTAAATAAGTAAATAATAATAATAATAATAATAATAATAATCCTAATAAAAGAACGAAAACGACAGGGAAAGAACGACAGAAGGTGGCAGACCTAAAATGTCGGCTTGGCCTGCGGCTGCCGCCCGGTGTAGGCCGGCGTTGAGCTTCTTCGTGCTGGGCTTCTTGGTCTCAAGAAACTTGACCACGACGTCCTTCTCGCCCTGCACAATGGCCCCGTGCAACCTGGACCACCACACCTTGTGGTCAATCGTGTACACACACTGACGCATGCGGGTGGCTACTTGGGTGCACCCACTTAGACTGCCCTTCGCCCATGATGTCGCCTCTCCCTCTCGTTCCGGTCAGGGCGGTGTCCTCTGCTCGCTTTTGTAACTCAACCAATTTGTTGAACAAAACTCTCAACTTTGCCTTCTGCCCAGAGCGCACGCGCCGCTCTGAGACCCGGTCAAGGGTCTGGGCTGTAGCTGCAATGAAGGTAGGTAGAGCAAAAACTATTGTTACACGGTTGTGACATGACGGCTTTTCACACTGCGCTTGGGTTCAGGCCAAGGCGAGCGGCGACGGCGCGACGAAGGTTCTGGCGTGCGGTTGGGTCATGCAGGAGGAAGGCCGAGGTGTGAAGTGGCTGTCGCACAATGCCGGTCCCTTTGCCCGCCACGATGATCACCCACTTTGCCTGTAGTGGTGAAATGGTTGAGCCCCACATTTGTGTCTCGTGTTCTCTCTCTCCGTGTGTGTGTGTGTGTGTGTGTGTGTGTGTGTGTGAGAGGCCGAACCAAGCCCGCTGGGCTGTAGAGGATCTGGACGTGAGAGTCGTTGGCTTCCAAGTGGCCGCTCTTGGTGACCCAGCAGCTGGTAATGGCGAACACCTCGCCCACTTGGTGCGCTGGCTTGCTCAACGCGAGCGCGAGCGAACTCGCCATGGTGTCGAAGTGTAGCAAACTGACCGCGGAGCACATCATGCCGTTCATCTCTCCCTGATTGTGGGTGGAGCGACTGTCACGGCGCAGCAACCGGCTGGGCAGGTGCGTGGGGAGAGTGGTGCTACCGGCTGATAGTTGAGGAACGTGCAAAGCGCAGGAGTGGCGGATGCGACACAGGGCTCCACCACCTCGTCAAAACAGGAGGGCTCGTTCAGCTGCAGGGCCATGACGGGTTGTCTGCATGAAGATGAACACAGAGGGCGTAAGCGTTGAACCTCCAAATGTGGTGGTGGCCACGGGAATGGGAACGAACCTCGGATCTCGTACCACGCATCTCCTGCGGCTGAAATCGAACTCGCTCAAGAAGGCCAGCGCTTGGTCTGCCGACGGCGACCGGTGGGGCGGAAGAGGTGGTGCGGGGTGGTGGGGCACGCACTGTTCGAAGAGGTCGGGGGCTTCAGCCGTAGATCTGGACACCGGCGAAAACGAACTCCATGACTCGTCCTCCTCATCAAGACAGTCCGGAGAGGCGAAGCCAGGCAGTTGGCTCAGAGGCTCATCGAACTGCCACCGCGGCACCGGCTGGCTGGGGTCATGCGCGGTTTCACACCGCTGGTCTCGTGGGAGTGCGTCGAGCATCCGCGCCAGATCAGCCCCGCGGTTGGCCAAGCCCGCCAGCCTCCGGCTCATGCGCCGGTGCTCCCTGCGCACCTTCTTCAGCTCTCGGAGGATCAGCCTCATCAATCGACACGAGGTGTCCTGGTGGTCGCGAAGCTTAGTCGTCATTGTAACAACGCGCCCAACACGAAAACCATCAAAAACCCAAAACGAACCCTCTCCACTGTGTCTTGATTGACATCGTGGTCGAAGAGGTGGTCGGGCTCTGGCGTGCTGGCAGCTTGGTTGAACTCTTCATTCGATGATGATGACGGTGACGGTGAGTTATGAGTCGATTCAGGCGTCTCCCCAACCTTTGCATCTGGCCGACGAGGCGCCTTGCGCGGCCTCCCCCTCTTCCTGGAGGGCGCCACCGCGCAGGTGCTTTCCCTGCCCAGCCTGACGCAACGCTCGCACGGGAGCACTCTGTTGGAGGGAAGGCCACGTCAAGCCTCTGCGCGGAAGGCCCGAGCGAGAGCACATGGCTTCACTCACCTGCTGCACGCGCTGTGCGCTTTCTGGCAGGTCAAGCACCGCGACGACGCCCGCGGGCTTGGGCTGGGGCTTGGTGGCGAGGCCTGCTGCTGCGTGTCCATGCGCTACTCGACTGAGAAAACGGAAGAGTACCCCATGTGTGGAGATAGGGCCAACGGAGCCGGCGATCGGACATAAAAGAAAAAAGGCGCGCGGGTGAAGAATTCCAGCGATCGGGGCAATACGTCGCTCGGTACTTAGTTAACGGCAACGTTGCAGGCCTACAGGAAAGCGGCCACCTCCAGTCGGGCCTGGCATGGCGAGCGTCAGACAACAGCGACGCGCCACTGTTGGTTTGTTGTGGGGCGCGGTGCACCTTGAAGAAATTGAACACCGATTCGATGGCGAAGCCGCTGGTGTGTTCGTGCTTGTTGGTGCCCGCGCTCACACAGTAGCAGTCGGCCTTGTTGTCAACCGGAGAATCAAGCGGCAGGTCTGCGCACCATTCACATTCCAATTAGCACACGACACTCCACATGGGGGTACTGCTAACGTTGGCAAACCTGAGGAGACCCAGTCAATGCAGTTGGTGGCCAGCCAGTCGAAGCCTTGACGCGTGATGCGGCGGTGCTTGAAGAAGTGAATCGAGTCGGTCAGGGCCAGTGCCCTCAATCGTTGCAACACCTGCTTCTCTGTTACCCCAAACAAGAGATGTCGGCCACCACACGATAGCACGTCAACGTCTGAATGAAGAGAAGTACACATGATCGTGTGGGTGAGAAGTAGTAGTACCTCGTTTTTCGATAAGGTTGATTGTACTGACTCCGCCATACGAATGGGACACCATCAAGACGTGCTTGGCTTGCGCCTTGCTCACGAAGGTGTCCCACACGTACAGGTAGTGCGCCTCCGGGCTCTCGTTTCGAGCAATCGGGACCCGCTTGCCGTTGATCGTTCCCTCGTTGAGATTCGGGTTGAGCACGATCACCGCCCAGCCGGCCTCCTGCGCCTTCTTGATGTAGGGCAGCACGGAGCCAATCTATGTGCATGACCATGGGTCAGCAGACACTCCACAACAGCCACCAGCCACCAGCCACCACCATCGCGAGTGAGTGGATTCATACTTGGAGGGAGTCGTTGAAGCAAGGCTTGCGCGCCCACTGGCCTGCTCGCACGTTTCCGGAACCTGGTGTGCACGACGAAGTGCAAGAGAGTAGCGGACGGACGGGTGGTTATGTCTGGGCTGGCGCTAAAGTTACCACCTGGTGAAGCTTGGCTTGGGAGATAGGTACCGTGCGTGAGCAACAGGAGGACCTCGGCAGTCTCCCACTCTGGCGACATGTACAAACAGCTGCGCGGCATCTCATAGGGCACCTGCGCGACCACGTACGCGAACGATGGAAGTGAGGCTGCGCACGCCGGCGCGCCGCGGGTGTGCAAGCGGTGCGGAAAAGCGTCGTTACGTCGTGAAGCGGGATGAGCTGCTCGGTGAGCTGGTACTCCTTCAGCATCGCCTCCTGAATGTGGCGCACGATCATGTCGCCCATGGCCTCGTAGTGCTTCTGGTTGACGAACTGGAACGGCGTGCCGGTCTCCAGGTGCCGCAGCTCGCCCTCCTCGGTGAAGTGGTAGCCATAGTCGGCCAACGACGTCGGGTTCTCTGGCAACTGTGTAAAGTCGAGGGACGTGTTGTTGGTGACCAGCAGGGCGTTGGCCGCCGCCTCCTGCTCAAACCCCATCGCCACAAGCGTGCCCAGCAGCCCTGCGTCCACCTCCATCCTTCTCTTGTTCTCGTTCACTGACGAAAACCCAAATATCGAAATATATAAATATGTCACGAGGACTTCTCTTTGCACTCGAGATCTAAGTTTACTGAACGGTCGTAAAGTGCTCGCGCAGACGTTCCACGAAGACCTCGCCCTCCTCGATGAACGGCCAGTGCGCCGACTGGGCAAACACGACCAATTCGCGCACACGCTGCGGGGCCGTGGTCGATGGCGACTCTGCCGGCGTTGAAGAGTCGCCATCGAGAGCTGAGGGAGACGAAGCCTGGGCCGATCGCAGGGCGTGGAGGTACTCTTCGACCAGGGCGCACGGCGCGAGTCGGTCCCACTTGCCGCAGGCCATCGCCACGGGCACGCCCACGACACGCACCTGCTCGATGAGGTTGACCTGCCGCAGGTCGTTGAACTGGTGGGCCGCGGACTGGATGCCGCAGGGCACGAGCGTGAGCTTGTCGCCCACGCCGTACTCCGAGGTTGAGAAGATATGGTGCAGCAGCTTGAGCACGAACCCGCCCCGGCGCATGTCGCCGCCCAGTTCGGCCACAGCTCGGCGCAGCTTGAGCAGCTGCGTGGCGTTGGCGAGCGGCAGCGTCACCCCGCCGGTGGCCTCGAGCTGGGAGAGGAGTGCGTACTGCCGCTCGCGTCGGGCCTTGTCGAGCGCCCACTCGAGCGCCGTCGCGTGCTGCCGGCCGAAGTCGATCAGCGGTGTCACCAGGAAGACCGAGCGAACGAGCTCCGGGTGCTGCCGCGCGAACTGCATGGCCACCACGCTGCCCGAGTCGTGGGCCACCAGCGCCACCGCGCTCTGGTGGAATCGGCGGCACAGATAGCTCACCAGCTCCTCGGTGTCCTGCAGGGTCGAGGCCAGGTCGATGCGGCGCTGGGGTCCGGCGGGCTCGTCCTCTTCAAAGTCGCCGAAGCGGTCCCACCTGTGCGCTCCGCAGCGTCGGCACGGGGTGCGACCGGCGCTGGCCTGGCGCTGGCCGTCTGCAGCGCCTTCGGCCGGTACGTCGGTATCAGATGAGCCATGGCGGTGGTGGTGATCGTGCTCCTGCCACGTCGAGGCAGACGAGGATGACGATGCAGGTGAAGAAGAGACCAAGAAGGTGGACCACTCGCAACTCTTGCCGCTGCCGTACTGGTCCCAGTAGACCACGACAAAGTCCTTTTCCTGGTGTGTTGGTCGAAGACGCAGCAGATTAGTAATGAGGAGGGTCAGGCGACGAGGGGGGGAGGGGGAGGAGAGCGAAAAGCGAACCAGCGCAGCAAAGCCAGAGCGGAAGGGCATCAGCGGAAGTCCCGGTCCCCCGTGCAAGAGGAGGACGATCGGATTGGACGCATCTTCGGCCCTCAAGAGAATGCTTTGCTCCACTCCTGCTCCACGACAGTTACAATCCGATGGCCATGATTGCGGTCACTCCAGGAAAAAGGAGGGTGAGGGCGCACCCCCGAGCGTGATGGTCTCGAGCGAGGCGATGGCGCGCTGGCCCGCAATGGGCGCCGTGGCCACCGGGAAGAAGACCCAACAAAACGCCTGTGCACGAGCCACGGCCAATCGAGCACAGCGTTAGCGGCCGCCACCGACCGGTACCCCGAGCGCATGGTTGTGTGCGGCGAGAGTGAAGGCCGCGTACGAAAGCGGCGACGGCGGCGATGGCGAGCCCCACCACGAGGAGGATGCACATGAGGAACATGCGCGCTCCGACCGACTTGACGCTGTCCGCCAACGCGCCCCCGACCCGGGTCCCGAGGCCCTCCTTCTTCTTCTCTCCGCCATCTGCTTCGTTCTTTCTGGCTCGGCCGTGCCGAGACCGTGCTGTTGTGGAAGATGAAGACGAAGATGAAGACGAAGAGGCAGATCTGGGCGGACGACGAGAGGGAGCTCGTTGCCGGAGGCCAGCAGCCTCGGTTGTGGCGGGAATCGAGGGCGCGGCTGACGATGACGACCCGCCCAATTCATCTTCACCATTTGCGAGTACCTGGGATTTATTCGCCGTTGTTGTCGGCAAGGACTCAGTCGTCACGTCGTCCGCCACCTCCTCGTTCAGCTCCGCTTCTTGCTCTCCCTCCATCCCAATCTTTCGTTTCACCTCTATTTTCTCTCCATATTTCCTTTTTGTTGCATTTTGTTTTCTTCATAAATTGGCCTCTCCGTGCATTTTCGCCGGAAGTGTCCACCAACACCCGCCGAATAGCCGAGGCCATACCCGACCTGGCGAGTGTGGGCAAACCACGCGGCCTCACAGAGGGAGGAGAAAGCTAATCGACATCAACCTTCAACATGAGCGTACCACTTGTAATGACGGCAGTTGAGAACGAGGAGAAGCAGCGGATCAAGGAGGAGAGGCGCAACCTGCCCGAGCACGTCGTGGCGGTCGACGGCTCGGAGCAAAGCGAAAGGTGCTCTTGCCCCCCAAAGGACTTGTCCCTTGGTCGTTTGTTGCGGCCTGAGCTTATCCCCGCGGTGGGGGGCAGAGCGTTCGAATGGGCGTGCGACCAGCTGCCGAAGGACCACACGCTGGTGCTGGTCCACGGTGTGCACAAGCCCGACCTCCGCGTGGAGGCCATGCCCGACAGTGAAGGTAGCACTGTGTGCCACGCCAACACACACAACCACCCCCACCCAGCCCCAATTTGGGTTGAGGCCGCTTTGGTGGGCGTGTGGCTGCAGCTCACAAACGCAACGTTGTGAGATACAGGGAAGTGGATGGAGAAGCAGCGCCGCAAGGCCTTCGAGGAGTACGAGTTCATGCAGAGCGCAAGGATCATGCACCGCTACGCACGCCTGTGCCGCCAACACGAAGTGCGTCTCGCCTCCCTCCGGGCCGCAGCACACGTCTGGGAGTCTTGGCTCACCCTCGGGACCGCAGCGCAAATGTGAGTGGATGACAGTTCCTTACCGTTCGGCATCCGAGTTGAGCGACAACATCTGCGGCGCGGCCCAGAGGGTGCGTGGTTGCCGACCACACCACTGGACGAGCGTGCAGCCTGTGCTAATGAGCTTGCTTTCCATCACGCAGCGCGGCATCTCCAACATCATCTGCGGCTCGCGGGGACTCGGCACTCTTGAGAGGTGCGCCACTCGTGTACTTCTTCTTCGCTCTCCCTGTCGCTGACCGCCAACGCGGTGGGTGCAGGGCTCTTCTGGGCTCGACCAGCAGCGGTCTCGTGCACAGCTGTCCGGCCAACGTGACCGTCGTCAGGGACTGAGGCGAGGCGAGGCGAGAGAGGAGCGAGCAGCATGACTCAAAATAACACTGAGCCTCATCAATGTTATCATCTTTGACCCGAGCTGTGGCGTGCCCCTTCACTTGTTGCTGGTCTGCAGGAGGTCCTCGACGCCCAGGGCAATGGCGAGATGCATCGCCTGCGACGGATCGAGGCCCGGCAGCGAAGCCACCGGCACGAAGGACGGATAGCTCTGTTGGCGGTGTGCACGCACAGGCGTGGAAGAAGAGTCGATGAGACGTGCAGTGGCGTTTTCCAACACCCTAACTTGAGTTGGTGGCGAGGTGAGACGTACCGCGACGAGGTGCTTGAGGGCCGGGAGGTGGCTGAGCGGGAAGCGCAGGAGGCTGGGCTCGTTTCGGTGGCCGCTCATGTGCAGCTCGGCGGGATTGCGAAGCGAATGATAGAGAAGGACGCTTCCTTCATCTTCGTCGTCGTCGTCGTCATCATCAGCCCCTTCGCTCTCTTCGCTCTCTTCGTCCTCCTCGTCAACCTTCTGTTTGCCACGGCCGTTTGCATGCTACCGAGAGAGTGGTTAGGGGAGACCAGTCAGCGCCTTGTTTATAGACTACGTAAATGGTGTTCGGCTGGACCGTACCTTCTTGGGCTGGTCCTCATCGGCTTCAGAGTCCTCCTCGCTTCCGGCTTCTTCGTCCATCAGCATGCCAGCTGCAGGATGACAGCAATGTACAGTTAAATCAAACACTGGGCCAAGCTTGGGCCAAGGATTGACGCGCGTTGGTGAGCGGACGAACCTTGTTCGGCATCGGGACCCTCTTCGTCCTCCGCAGTGGCCACGACCAGGCGAATGTAGTTGGGCTCCGCCAGCCTGTTACATTAGCCAGAAATTGATCGAGTTAAGATCAAGATTGGGATGAGTGCAACCGCCCAAGGAGCTAAACGAAAGAGGTGATGACCTGATGGAAGAGTCATCGTCCAAAACTTGCGCCTCTTGCACCTGAGGCTCCTTGCTCTGCTTCTTTTTGTTCGCCTTCTTGTTCTGCGTGCCGTGAATACGCGTTAATGAGGCTGGTCAAGACACGACACATGACGACCGACACATGTGGTTACCTGGGCTTCTTCCTGGGGAGAAGCGTAGCAAAGCGATGGGGGCAACCGATGGTTGACGAAGTCCAGCGACGTGATGTCCGCCGCCTTGTGGAGCAAGAGATGGCCGCTCAATCTGGACGAAGAAGAAGTAAACAAACAACTGTAGAGCGACGAAGTCAAAAACCCTGATTGTTACCTGTGCAGAAGTGAAACCACCTTGGACTCAAAGTGCTGCTGCTTGGTGGCCTGGCCCTTACCAGCGCTCGAAGCCTGCAATCAAGGTCGCCACGGAGACGCGGCGCTTAAGGCTATTGGCATTACGACCGCAGTAGAAAGGGAGCTAATCGTACTTTCTTGCCCTTGCCCTTGCCCTGTGAAGCTTCGCCCTGTGCCGCGTCGTTCTCGGGGGCGAAGGCGGCGCCCATGTACGTCAGGTAGTCGACCGGCAAGCCGCGCCGGAACTCCACATCCTCTTCGATGGCCTGACACGCGAAGACAGAGTGACCACCGAATGCACCGATGCGAAAACAATTCAGCTACTTCCGCATTGTACGCAACACGAGTGGGCCACCATGGTACCTCCTTGATGGCCAACGGCAGCGCGACAGCCAGGAAGTCGCCCCAGGTGTGGCGTTGGTAGGTGGAGATGGTAACGTGCGTAGAAGCGGATGGGCCGGTGCAGGCCTACATATCGACACAAACGTGGCGGAGCTTGGTCAGCACCATGAGCTTCAAGGGAGTGTAGCGCAGACGTAGGTACCTGATGTATGGTACCGCGCGGGAAGTAGAGCAGGTCGCCCTCCTCGAGCTCGAGCTCCATCAGCGGCTCGCCGCACTCGTCTTGGTCGAGATCCCTGCTGTACTCGCGCGGGAGCTCGTCCGAAGGCGGGGGAGAGTAGAGCTTCCACTTCTTCTTGCCCTCGAGTTGGAGGATGAACACCTCGACATCGTCGTAGTGCGGCGCTAAGCGTGGAGATAAGAAGAGTGCACGAAGCAAAAAACACGTGAGCGAGCGCTTGTACGCCGACAGGCCAGGAGTCTTGCAACGCACCCAGACCCTGAGCGTTGGGCGGCGTCATGTAGATGTTGGCGCCCACGAGTGCGCCAAAGTACTGCTCCAGGCCTGCAATCATCCGATGCAGCACCTCCGAGTGCTGGTGGGCGCCATGGATGACAAACCAGTCAATCACCGCAATCAGCACCGACCGGCGGCAGGCCATTGTCGCTGTACCTGCTGGGGCTGGAAGAACTGGAACGTGCTGCCCTCGCGCCAGAACTTGCGCACCTCCTTGAGCGAGGCCTGACCTGGAGCAGTGTCGCACCAAACGAGTCAGAGCCAGCCAAGTGGACGGCTTGATGGCGCAGGTGGCGCGGCGAGAGTGTACCCTCAGGGTTGAGCATCTTCTTCTCGCCGTCTTCGTAGCGGCACACGTTGAGGTTCTTGGTGTAGAAGAGCGGGCGGTTGGACGAGAAGAGGCGCTCGAACGTGGCGAAGGAGAACAGGTCCTTCGTCAGGCGGGTCCCGTCGCCCACCTTCCTCTCCTTCCTCTTCACGAGCAGCGGCTTCTTCTCCCAGTGCTCGGCGAAGAAGCGCTGGATCGTCATGCTCGATCCCAGCAACCATTGCAGACAGCTCTCGGGCGATGCGAAGAGCGTCGACGGCTCGCACTTCACCTCCGACTTGGATCCTCCCTGCCGCGGCTGCGCACCCTGTTTCGCGCCATTTTGCTTGGGATGATGAAAGATTAATCGCAAATTTGTGATGATTAAGCAAAGAAAAAGCGTTCTTCTTCTGGCGATGTCCTGGTACCTGCTTGGTCGGCTGAGACACTGTCACGGGAGCTGCTTGCGGGGCGACCTCCTGGCCCCGCTGCTTCTTCCTCTGACGCTTCTTTTGTGATTTGGTGAGCCCTCCGGAGGGCGCGGAAGCCTGGGCGGGTGCATCTTGCCTCGTCGTCTTCTGCTCCGAAGCTTGCGACTTGGCGGCAACTTGCGCGATCTTCCTCTTCATCTTCGTCAACAAATGAAAAACGTAAATAGTTTCTTCAATATTTCTACAGCCATTTCTTTTCAGAATTTTGTTTCCTGGAACGATTCTAGTTTTCACTTCGTTTTTCGTTCGGCACTACAAAAAGATGGACACCACGGCCACGGCTGCGCGCTCGGCCCTGCATGGGGCGCTGCCCGCGGCACCAGCCTTTTCGTCCACCCTCATCTCGCTGGTAGTCCTTCGCAACGACGAAGGCAAATTCGCCACAACGCACGAACGCGACGGGTGGTACCTCCCTGCAGGCCGGTAACCCACCCCTCCCCATCTGCATCATCTTTTTCTTTTCATTTCACCTTCTTACTGTGATGGCCACTCCTGCACCGGTGCTGGTCTATGATGTAAACAATGGGTGTGCCGTGGTGGGCCCCTCAGAGTGGACGCTGGTGAGGGCTTTGAGACTGGAGCGGTCCGAGAGGCTCTGGAAGAGGCCGGTACGCTTGTGTGGAGTGGCCAAACAGTAAGCCCTAGGCGCACTGTGTCGAATTGAAGCGAAACAACGTTTGCTGGTGTTTAGGTGTTCCCGTAACGCTGACCGGCATCATGAGGATAGAGCACACGCCAGGCATGAAGTACGTGTGTGCCGGTGAAGTATGGGCTTTGGGGCGGCCGACTCATTACTTCCTTGTGCTGCCAACAACGAACAGGGGGTCTCGCTTGCGTGTCATCTATGGAGCCACGCCCGCCGATGACACACCGCTCAAGACCGAACCTGATCACGAAATCATCGAAGCCAAATGGTGAGTGCATTGGACCACATGTGGGACCTCACTCACTCACTCACTCACTCACTCACTCACTCACTCACTCACTCACTCACTCACTCACTCACTCACTCACTCACCACAACTATCACCAATCTGCAGGCTCACCGTAGAAGAGTTGAAAGGCAAGAACCTGCGCTCACACGGTACTCACCTCCCTTGATGAACAGCACAAAGCAGCAAACCAACGCTGCCGGTGCACTGCTGTTGCAGAGGTCAAGTCCATCTTCACCTGGGCGCAGTCTGGGACACGACTCTTTCCCACTTCCCTGCTCGAGTCCGAGGTACTTGGCCAAGTCACTCACACTCGCTGTCGTGGCCTTAGCGAGCACGGTTTGTTGACGCTCTGTGTGGTGCGCCGCCCCAGGACAGTGGCACCGTGAACCACTGCAAGGTGCAGGTGAACCTTGTGGCCGCTGTTGAGGCCGTGGTTAGCGATGGTCAAGGTGCAGCGGGCTTGCACTACAACCCCCTCCCCCCAAGATGGGCCTAACCTCCCCTTTCTTTCTCTCCAGGCCGCTTCCTGGCGGTGAAGGGAGAGAGTGGCAAGTGGAACGTCCCCTCTGCGATCATGACAAGACCGCGCCAGTTCAAGCTCGCAGCAGCAGAGCTTATCAGTGCGTCCTCTTCACTCTCCTTCTCTCGGTGCGGCGAACGGTGCTAACGCAAATCGCCGCTCTCCAAAAAGGCGGTATCGTGCTGGAGATGATTGGTGTGCTCAAGGTGTACTACTTTGCCCCCGATTCCCCCAGCAACCCCAACCCCACCGGATTCATTAAGGTACCACCTCGCCATGTTGGTTTGGCCTGGCCTGGCCTCTGTTGTCGCCTGGCTCGTGGTGACCTTTCTCCCCATCACCAGGTGGTCTTTCTGGCCTCGGTGGCGGACAAGTTCAAGGACTTTGACTGGAGCAGCCACGACGGTGCGCAGTGGCTCTCCGCGCAGGAGTGGGCGGAAATGAAGTCCACCGGAACGCTGGAGAACGAGAACGCCGCGCACCTCGTGGCCCTCGCACACTCCACCCCGCGTGATCAAGTGGCGCCTGTGGGAGTCATTGCCATGGAGCTCGAGACACTTAAGGTTCTGTAGGCGTTGCAAGACATGTCCGTCCAGCGTGCAGTCAAGGTTCAACAGCATTAGAGCGGTGTGTGAAGATGTTTAATATCTATGAAATGATGTTGGGTCGTCGCGTTAGGGAGACGAGTGGAGTTAGAAGAGGAAGGAGAGGGGAGCGGCGAGCGAGGCAGCCGACGAGGTGGAGGCGGAGACCGAGCTGTCATCAGCGTTGGCGGAGACCGAGTTGTCGCCGGCGTTGGCGGAGACCGACAAGTCATCAAGGTCCGCCGACACGCCGAGGTCGCCCACGTTGATGTCAACGTCGTTGTCGTCATTGTTGTCACTGTCGTCGTTGCTATCGCTGTCGGTGGTGACCGACGCCGAGTTGTCGTCGGCGCTGGCCGCCGCTTCGTTGTCGCCGGCGTTGGCCGAGACCGAAAGGTCATCGAGGTCCGCCGACACGCCGAGGTCGCCCACGTCGATGTCCACGTCCTGGGCGCAGACCAGGCACAGACCGAGCAGGAAGAAACCGAGGATGTACGCGAACTTCATCGTTGCAGGAGTGCGGTGGGACGTGAGGGTGAGTGTTGAGGCTGGCAGTGCGCGTTGAAGGTGAGAGTGTGAATGAGCGAGCGAGAACGTAGAATGTAGAATGAAGGTGGGAAGGGTGGCTCCCTCTTTATATGCTCTAGGGAAACATGAGAAGGAGAAGACAAGAGAAAGCTCACAGGAACCCGGGAGAGCTGCGGCCTGATCCGTCGGCGTCGGCCACTTTCTGGTTGGCCCGGTCTTCGAGAAAATGATCATCCTCATGTACGATCCACCTCCTCTTCCCCAACCAGACCGTGATCTCCCATAGTTGCTCGTTCCACACAGTTTGAACGTGTAGTTCTGCCGAACTGGCGTGGTCGCTCTCGGACTGTGGGACAGGAAGGCGAATTGATTCCAAGAACTGACAGCAAATCGTTTTCGAGGTTGAAGTTGAAGCTCTGGGCATCGAGAAGACGCAAGATGGCGGCCCGCCGAACGATCTTGGAATTTGAGGGCCGCATAATCGAGATCACGAGGCATTCGCAGGTGGCTGCGGCGGTGGACTTGCTGCGCAAGGATGCGCACTGGCACGACGCTGGCAAGGATGAGCCCTACGCCTACGTGGGCTTCGACATGGAGTGGAGGCCAGAGTTCGCGCCCGGGCAGTCCAATCCGGTGGCCCTCATTCAGGTGGCCAGCGAGCAGGTGTGCCTCATCTTCTACATGCTGCAGCTCCGCAGCATGCCCAAAGCTCTCGAGGAGCTGCTTCTCGACAAGTACTTCCTGAAGGTACAACCCGAGCTCCATTCCCCAGCTGCAAGTTAATTGAATCGTGTGTAGAAATCGATTGAATGGATCAATCATCGATTGATTCCTGTTGTTCATTTTGCAGGTGGGTCTCAATGTGTACAACGATCTGAAGAAGCTGCGCGCTCAGTACTTTCTCACCCCACGAGGGCTGCTCGACGTGTCCGAGATGGCGCGCGAGCTCGGGTACGAGCGCTTGGGCCTGGCCTCGCTGACGCAGGAGCTCCTCGGCCAGCGGCTGGCCAAGGGCAAGGCGCGCAGCAACTGGGCCAACCGCCAGCTCACCCCCGAGCAGCTCGCGTACGCGGCCACCGACGCCTTCGCCACGCTGCTCGTCTACAACGAACTCGAGGCCATCGAGGTCGAGGAGGACTACGAACCCTACTGGACCGTCGTGCACGCCAACGATGACGAAGCCGCAGTCAACGCGCAGCGCAAGGCCGTCGTTGCTGCCGACCCGCGCGTCGACGAGCTCACGCAGAGCGTGCAGACGCTCAACCAGCTCAACGCCAACATGGCCGCCCGGCTGGCCGCCGTCGAAGCCGAGACCCAGCGCGCCAGGGCCGCCTTCGAGCAGCGCATCGCAACACTCGAGGCCGAGAATCGGCGCCTGCTCGCCGAGCTGGCCCGCATCAGCCCGCCACAACACCACCACCAACAAGCGCCCGTTGTCCCGCAGCCCGCCCAGCGCCAGGCCGCCCAGCCGTACCAGCCGCCGCCCTACCAGGAGCAAGTCGCGTCAGTCTTCATGCCGCACCCACAGCAGACGGCGACCGCCACCAAGCAGCGAAAGCCCCAGAGGAGGAACCCGCGTCGCGGCAGCGGCGGCGGCGGCGGTGGAGGTCGTGGTGCGCCACAGGCAGCACGCCGTGCTGGCGACCCCTCGGGCCAGTAGGCGCCCTGTGCCCTTCACCGGCTTGTAAGATCAACGCAACAACAACAACAACAACAACAACAACAACAACAACAACAACAACAACAACAACAACAACAACAGTGCAATCAAGAAAAAGAGGGTGGTTTGGTCCGTCGCTAAGCAAAACCATCATCGATGTCGTTGACCAGGCCGGAGAACAGTTGGCCGCCGCCGCGGCTGCCAGGAGGCGAACGCAGCATGTCGGCAACCAGCTCGTCCAGGTCGAGCGTGTTGTTGTCGAGCTCCTGCTGGCCGACGGCGGAGAACAGATCGCCATTCTGGTCCCACGAATGGTGTTGCGGAGGCCGGACGTCTCTTGGATCGAAGCCACCGGCGCCCACTCTGCCCTGGCCCGCGGTCTGCTGGGCCTCCCCGGAAAGCGGCGCCACTGGTGGTGCTGCCGGCATAGCAGGGAGCAGGGAAGAGGCGGAATGGCAGGCAATGAGTTTGGCGCGGACCAAGGATTGCACGAGCGGGTCATGCATCAGCGAGGCCAGGTCTTGTGGTGCGGGTGCGGGCAGCCCGCCCTCGACCACCCGGTCAAACCGCACCAGGTGCCACTTGGTTTGAGGCAGCCCCTGTTTGGAGGTCAAACGAAAGTTAACCACGCACCACACGAGGAAGGGACCACGTGGGGGAAAAGGCTGGCTGTACCCGCGAGCTGGGCCACAAGTTCTGGTGCCGGCATTGAATCCGGCAGCCCTCGCCGCTCTTGCGCTGCCAAGTGAAGCTGGTGGTGAAGGGCGTTCCCACGCGGCCGGGCGGTGGCCTGCGCTGGATCTCGACCATGAGCACCACCATCGTGTCTACATCGGGACGCCCGATGTCTGTGCTGGGTCGGTTTATCAGCTCCTCCTGCGTGTTCGCGTGAACGCAGTCGTGCCGAGTGTGGTGGTGGTGGTGGTGGTGGTGGTGGTGGTGGTGGTCGTGAGCCCAATCGTGGCCGGTGCGAGCTAATGCAAGAACTGCTCAGAGAAGAGATAAGCACAGGCCAGTATCCCAAGAGCGTGCCGGCACTGGGCGAGCAGTACGCGATGGCCGGATTGTCCGTCTTGCTGACAGAGTGCAGCACGATGAATGCTTGGCTGGTGTGCGTGTGCGTGCGTTGTGATTGCGGGGTGAGGGTGATGTCTCACAGTGTCGGTCAAGGTAATCGTCGGAACTGACGAACCTGATGTCGGTGATGATGAGCCTGGCTCCGCTGTAGTCGCGTAGGAAGGGCAACGCTTGGAAAATCGACGTAGCGCGCGGGAACGGCGGGTCCATGTCGAGCCCATCGCTACCGGAGAACAACGCCGGAGGCGGAGGGGATGAAAAGGGCACCGCCTTGGTCTGCTGGATTGTCGACGACAACGGCGAGAAGAGCATAGATGACGAGAGAAGAGGCTGGGCAGTCATCGTTGACGGCAAAGCTGATGTCGAAGTGGAAGTGGAAGTGGAAGTGGAAGTAGGCGTAAATGGCGATGGCGGGGATGAAGTAGGTGG
Organism: Acanthamoeba rhysodes; assembly: GCA_000826385.1. Lineage (NCBI taxonomy): Eukaryota > Discosea > Longamoebia > Acanthamoebidae > Acanthamoeba > Acanthamoeba rhysodes. The sequence continues at coordinate 9,934 of CDFC01050118.1, read as the reverse complement.
CGGTGAGGAGGTCGACGTGGACGTGATGTGAGCGATGAGAGTGCTGATGTGGTTGGCATTCTGCTCCTGTAGGCGCTCGAGCTGCCGAATACGCTTCTGGCTCTTCTTCCGATACTCGCGCAGCTTGCCTACCTCCGCGCTCAGTTCCACGTTGTGCCTCTTCACGTCCAGCATGTCGTCGACCAGCAGCGTCACCAGGGTCTTCAGCATGAAGAGTTGTTGGTCGTCCGCTCCTCCCTCGCCTGCACCGCCCGCAGCAACGTTGTGGGGGAGAGGAGCACCAGCGCTGGGGGCGGGCGCATACGTGGCTGGGCGCTGCTGCTTGCTGCTGTGCTCGGGGAGCGTCTTGGAAGCCTTGCTCGGCCGGCCGCGCTTGCGCCCTGGCACCACGCGGCACGCCTCGGCCCTGCCCAGCTGCACGCATCGACCGCACGGCTCTGCCCTATAAAGAGGAACGTTCAACCCCCGAGGACACAAGATGAAGAAAGCACAAAAATCTATTCGAATTCATCATCGGGGATCATGCGGAGGTGGGGGGTGGGGGCGAGGTTTGGGCCACCTGTCGCAGAGGGTGTGAGCTTCACGACAAGGAGCACAAGGTGGCCGGTTGCCAGCACCGGACATGACGCATCTGCACTAGGCCTCTGCTGGCGTGTTGCCGGCAGACACTCGGGAGAAGGTTTTTTTCGCGATTGGCGGCCGCAGCCTTTCTTTGTTTTTGGCAAACCAAGGCCGAGAAGATGGTGGATGACTCAAGACGACAACGGCGAGGGGCTGGAGATGATGGTGGTGTTTGGTGAGCCGGCTCCTGCTGCGGCCAGGCGGGCGAGCTGGCGCTCCAGTTCGCGAATCTTGCTCTCGCGCTCGGCCAGCTCGTTGCGCTGCTTCTCGATGAGCCGGTTCTTGCTCTCCAGCTCTTCGTTCAGCCGCTCCAGCGACTGCACGCGTCCCACCGCCATCACAGCGACGACCGCTTAGCATGCTAATCATTGGCCACCAGCACAGGTGTAGAGGTGCTTGGCGGGGAGCGCACCTCTTCGTGTTTGTGCTGTGAGAGGAGCGGGAGGGCGAGCAGCTCGGCGGCCGATGGACGCAGCTCGGGGCGCGGAGACAGCATTCGCATGATCACGCTCGCCTGTGTGACCCGAAAGAGAGGTGGCGACATTACATTAGAGTGTCGTACAGTGTGAAAGCCGGCGGTCAAGGCGCGTGTCGAGCGTGGGGCGCGTTGCAGTACCTCCTCGGGAAACATGAGAGGGATGTGCGGCGGCAGGACCAACTTCTCGCGCAGGTCCGAGAGAACAAGCACCCGCTCCGTGGCCGTGCCGAACGGATGGTAGAGCTCCAGCAGGATAATGCCCAATGCGTAGATGTCCTGCACACGTTCTTAAGGCTGCGCTCTCACAAGAACACGCATGCACACGCACAGGCACAGTGCGGGACGTACCACACTCTCAGAGTACTTGCCTCCCGCCGTCCGCTGCTCGGGCGCAGAATAGCTGAGCGTGCCGCAGCCGGCCGTGTGCTCCTCGAGCATCTGCCCCTTGGCGTGATGGGCGACCACGCTCTTGCCGCCGGTCTTTCCGTCCTCGTACGAATTCTTGGCGCTGTGGTCGCCGGCGTCGGCGTCGCCCACAAACACCTTGCGCTTGGCCAGTCCGAAGTCGCCCAGCTTCACCACGCCGTCGCACAAGAACACGTTCGCGGGCTGCAAGCCACAAAGCAACAATAACCACAAATTTTGTGAGAACAACGAAAGAAAGCGGATGTCAACGGAGAGCTGTAGTTACGCACTTTGAGGTCTCTGTGGATGATGTGCTTGGAGTGCACGTGGTGCAAGGCCTCAACCATTTGCTTGAAGATATGCAGATTCTCCTCCCGCACCACCGTGCGGCCTTCTCGCGACTGTTCTCATACACGCACACACGAGATCAGAAGGGCGGGCTAACGGATCTTGTGAAAGGCCGAGGCTACAGAGCCCTGTGGCTCGGCCAGCAGACAGAAGAATTACATACCAGCCAGTGTTGGAGGGTGATGTCGTCGTAGCACTGCATCTGGATGTAGAGGGTGTGCGTGAGCGGCGCGCTGCCACTCACCAACTTCGCCTCGTCACCAGAGTGGTGCTCGTCGTCGTCGTCGTCGTCACTGTTGTCGCCGACGTCATTGGGCCGCCAGGGCACCAGCTGCCCTTCGGGCGAAAGGCTCAGCCGTGGAAGCATCGCACCAGCCTTGAGGCCTCGTGTCAACCCTCGCTTTACGTTGGCCTTGGCCTTCGACTTCGCGATATCGTGGCTTCTCTTTCGGCTCATCGACCGCTTCAGCTTGCTGCCGGAATGCTTCGCCGGCCTCTTCATCGCTTTCGTTTTCTTCGTGTTCTTCTTCTTCTTCTTCTTCACAACCGTTACGTCCTTCGCGCTTTCCTGACCGCTGCTGCTGCTGCCGCTGTTGTTGTCGGCAAACTCGTTCGAGAAGAAGTCGTTTGCATCTTCGGGGAAGAAGCCTGATGTTTGGCTAGCGTCATCGTCTTCATCGTCGTCGTCCTCGATGCTCGCCTCCTCGAGCTCGGCGGCCTCAATGTCTTCGCCTTCGGTATTCTTTTTGTTGTGGGTTGGTCTTTCAAAAATGTCGTCATCGTCTTCGTCGTCATCATCGCCGTTGCCTTTACTGGACGCGTCGTAGTCGGTCGATGGTGTGCCGCGGTCGAAGTAGTCGCAGTCGTCCTCTCCCTCGTCGCCGATTTCGTTGATGAAGGCGCTTTCCTTCCACTCGGTGATGCCAGAGATACAACCCTTCCGTCGGTCCAGCTCGAGCAGCGGGGACGACACGCTCTCCGATGTCGACAGCAGTTCCGTGGCGTCAAGCGGGTTTTTTCTTGGTATATCGACGCTGCTCGCATACAAACATTAGACGATGCCTTCACTACGATGATCAAAGCATGACGCGATTCTACCTGAGAGTCGACTCCTCGCTCGCCTCGTACGAGTTCTCTGCTTTGCGCAGCATTTCCTCCAGGTCGTGCGCCTGAATGGGTTCAATCCACTGAAGTGACCCGACCGGTGAGTAGAAATGTGGCAATCGCACATGGACGGGAAGAGTGCTCACGTACGGCATTATAATATCTACAAACATTTACATGGTCGAGAGAGGCCAGCGCTTGCACTTCTCTCACCACCTTTTCGAGCTTGCGCGTCGACCTGAAGAAGAAGAAGCCGGACAATTGAAAGAAAGGATGAGTTCCTAGAAAAAGCGAAGGAGGCTCTATCACACAAACAAGTACCGCTGTGAGACACGAAAATGGATCTTCTTGATGGCGTAGACGCGGCCATCCAAGAGCCGGTGAGCCTGCGCGTTCGGGAAGGAGAGTGAATAAAAAGCGCATGGAACCGCCGCTGAGTGCTAGACAGAGTGTGGTGCATACAGACCTTGAATACCGTGCCAAATCCGCCGTTGCCCAGGGTGCTGTCCTCGACGAACTCTTCGGCATAGCGGGAATTGGTGAACGGGAGGTAGGGCGACGAGTAGGGGAGAGCCAGCGGCGGCAGGGCCGACGACGAAGGGTTGGGGCACAGGATCTGCATCGGCAGGCACGGCGACGAGAAGTGGCGCGGCAGTCGCGGTAGCGCAGCACGCGACGACGCCCGCAGCGCAAAGCGCGAGCGCGACAGAAGTTTGTGATCGCCGGCGTCCTTGCTTTCGCGCATGAACCTGGAGGGATCGGCGAGGCCGATGGCCGCTGCGGTAGCGGCCGCCTTGGACGATCGCGAGACGCGCAAAGGTCCAGCCGCCGCGGTGCTCTGCGTGGCAGCGCTGGAGCCAAGGAGGTAGGTCAGCCGATCGGCACCGTTGGTCTTGTACTCCTTGAGGATGTTGCGCAGGAGCGAGTGCAGGCCGGGCGGCATGGCCTTGGCAGCGGCCGAGGTAGCGTTCTTGTCCAACAGTAGGGCTTGGAAGTGGTCGTACGACATGTCGAATATCTGTTTGCGCGTGGTGCGTTGCATCGCGGTGGGCCACGTCGAGTGGGTCGGGCGTAGTGTGAGTTAGCGGTGTCGCTCTTCTCGCAGTGTTATCTTTGAAAACACTCAATGTAAAAGCCAGCACTGCCGCCGGTACAGAACCACAGAACAGGTAGTACTGCAGACACACACAACAAAACAGCGAGACGGAGAGAAAAGCGGGCGTGGCTTCGTCCGCAGCGAGAACTCCCCACCCTTCTTCGAAATAGCCGACGCGACGCGAAACGGAATGCGACGACAAAAAGACCGACGAAACACAAAAAGAAAAGGAAGAGAAAAGGAAGAGGAAAAAGAGGAAAGGGTGAGCCGCACGCCGGTGGTCATGAGATGAAGGAGGACCGTGCGGAAGCGGCCGTGGTCGAACGCGCTCAGCTGCCAGAAGTACTCCAACAAAAACAGATGGAAGTACACTGCGAAAGAGGAGAAGGTGGGGAGATGAGCAACAGCGTTGGCGCGAAAGGAGAAAGAGACTGCGGGACGCACTGTTTGATTGATCGTCGTCTTCGTCTTCGTCTTCACGAAGGAAGGCAGGAGGTTTCTTGGGGTTCGCACCCTTGGCACGAAGCGTGTCGGTGTCGAGATCGTCCTTCCATTTGCGGTGCCTCGCATGCCCTATCAGTACGCTCTCATTTCGCCCCGGCTTGGTTTCGTTCGCTGCCCGACGCAAATCTTGCACCGTGCCTGCTCGCGCCAGCACCGAATCGAATCCCTCTTTCTTCGTTCCATAGCCCTTCTTCTTGCGGTTCAGGAGGAGCTCGAGCCAGCCCCTCCGTTCCTCCTCTTCAAACGCTATGGGCTGGCCTGCTCTCATCTCTCACACCTCTGTACACTATTACAATACCAAGATCTTTCCGCCTCTACTCAATTAATTTCTGCTCGATGCTCGCCTCTCGTTTGCCCCCCTCTACGCCGTCCTTCCAATCCTTCGCGTACTTGCTGCCGGCTGGCGTTGGTTGTGTCCTCTTGCCCAACGGCAGAAAATGAAGGTCGGGCGGTGGCTGGTGAGTGGGTGGTTGAGGCAGAAGATGTAGTAGCGGGACCCGCCACGAAGAGCTCACGGCAACCGCGGCGATCGGCTGTGGGCGGCGCAGAGTTGTTGTCGGTGTGCCGCCAACCCCAAAATTCAACCGTAATTCTATGTGCGCGGCCGTTTGTGCGGTGTGTGTTGACGGTGCGGTGTCGGGTCGCCGCGCCGCTCAAGCTGGCTGGATGGGTTGTGGTGTCAGCGGACTGATGAAGAGCAGCTGGATGGACAGCAGGCACACCAACAGTGCCGGCGTGGCCGTACCTCTGCGGTGAAGTGCGAGCGTGTGGGAGGGAATCTTGTTCTGTGTGCTCCCGGCTTGGCCCCAGGTGTGTGCTGTGTGGGCAGCTGTGGACTTGGTCAGCGGGCAGCCACGTACCAGGTGACGTCATCGGCGGGCACGACACCTCCTCGAAAATTACCAGTTGGCGAGATTGCTGCGAAATTTTAAACTAAATTCCCACAAGACCGATCACTCCAAAAAGGCGAGAGCACGCGTGCAAGCCCTGGCTTGATGCTCGGAGGCCTCGGGGACAGCTCGCCCGCAACCGACCCGGATCGCCCCTTTCCGTTTCTGCCCAGGGCCTGGGCAGAACGGAGCGGTGTTTATTGCGTGGCGGGAGAAGGCGCGGAGAGGGTGCTGAGCAGCTCGTCGAGGTCGTTCTCGAGGCGCTGCTCGATGGTATTGGAAGGTGCGCACGCGAGGTCGTTGCTGTGGTTGTCGGCAGTCCATCCAATGCTACGAACTGGCTCAGGCGAGCCCTCTTCCGCCTCAAACGGCCACGGCGACGGCAGTATTCTCGAATCTCGTGGGCCGGTGTACCGAGGCGTGTCATGGCCACTCGACAAGACCTGGTCGACCACTGAGACACACCACGCACTCTGCGTGAATGTCCATCATATATAGGTGAGCGAATGTTTACAGCGCTCTGCAAGGCGTTGAGAGCATAGATCGTGAGTGGCAGCATGGGTACCCGCCCTGCGGTGCTGAAGAAGTACTGGTGCCGAGAGCGGAGGCGCAGCAACCGCCGGTCCTTGGAGATGCCGAGCGAGGCTGTGTGGAAGATAGGACCAACCCTCGATCGAGGCGGTGGCTGCGCCATATAGAAAAGGATGGTCTCCCGTGTGGCGCTGTCTTCAGGATGACAGAAGGTGGTCACATGGCTGCCCGCAAGCTCGCCCTGACAGACCGTTGGGGTCAAATGAGAGGGAGAGAGGACTGCAGTGGTGCCAAAGGGACCTACATACCGGTCCGTACCCCACAAGCTCTTCATAGCTGGGTGATGTGTAGGTGAAGAGGGCCTGCAGCTCCCCTTGCGGAGTCACTCGGACAGAGAATGCGGCAAACGGTTTACTACACTTGAGAGAGTGAGGTCAAATGCACACTACACGCACGACGCACGGCAAATAAGGATGCGCGGACCTTAGATCGTCGATGATCGGCTCTTGCGGCAAGTCGTAATGCGTCAGAAACGGCAGGATGCGTGTGAGCGCTGTCCAGCGCGAATCAAAGCGCGGTTCGATCGGCTGCGAGAACATGTCCTGCTTTATGCGCGCATGCAGCGTGATCGATTCGTGTCGCCTGGCCAGTTGGTCCAGCATCCAGGCTACGTTGGTCTGTGCCCCTTCGCGCACGGCATCCATCTGTTGCTCGAACACGGTCTGCTGGTTTTGCAGCGACGTCACCCGGTCGAGCAGGAGACTGTTCTCCTTGCGCAGGTCGCGCACCTGCTCGACGAGCATGGCCAAGAGCGACGTCGGCAGCCCAGCATCCTGCTGTTGCTGGTGCACTGCCAAAGCGTTGGCCAGCGCGGGTGTCGTCGCTGTCGGCCTTGGCGTTGCTACATACCCCCGAGCGCGTGGTTGCAGCATCGGGGTCTGCGAGTGGTGGCCAGCCGCTCCTGCAAGCAGGTGTGTCAGACCGAAAAAAAAAACAAAAAAATAATAAATAAAACAAAAATGGAGGTACCTCCTGGCGTGAGATGTGTACTTGGCTGGGGAGCGGAGGTGGGTGGCTGCGGTTGATGTCTCTTGCTGCTGGTGCTGCTGCCACCGGCTAAAGATGAGTTGGTCGGTCGCTTTTGGGGCCTCCCGCGCTTGCGCGAAAGAAGGAACTCGCACTGGGCGCCCCTGTTCCACTCGATGCATCGCTGGCACGGCTGGAGCCTGAGGGCAAAGATTAGGCGAAGCATTTGTGGGGGGGGGGGCAAATCTGGCAGGGTAGGGCAACAAGTCCAAAATTACCCGTTGCACGCCACGTGATGCTGGGTGCACAACGTGCACGACTTCCTCAAGCCCACGTACTGGACGGCCTCCATCTTCTTGCTCCTTCTACTTGCTGGCCGCGAAACGCCGGACCAAGCTGATAAGATCGCACACCAATCGGAAATTAGCCTTCTAAACCCCCGCTTGCGTGTTGTGGGTCGGGCAATCACCGGTGGCCACCCACCTACGGGTCTCGCAGAGCGTTGAGCAGCTCGTCGAGGTCATGTTCGGTGCCGAGGCCGCCCTCCGAGGCCAGGGTTTGATCCGCCTCCCAATCACCAAAGCTGCTGATGTTGGGCGATGTGTGGGAGCTGGGGAGCACAGCGTAGGCCGAGCCGGGCGACGTCTGGACCAGCGGCGGGCTGAGGGCCAACTGCGCGCCCTCTCCTGGCAGGATGGCATCGACCGTGGTGAGATGCCACTTCACCTGATGTGTGCGCGTCGTGTGGGGTGAATAGAGGGTCCAGAGCCGCGATGGCCGCAAAATGTTGAAGACGCGCACCTGGCCTAAGTGGGTAAAGTAGAACTGGGAGCGCGCCAGTAGGCGCAGCGTGCGACCCGTCTTGGTCAGCATGATGGGCGTCGTGTGGAATACGGGTCCGATTGGGGACCTTGTGTGTTCCGGTCCCTCGGCGTAGAGTTCTGCAACCTCACAGGAGACCTGGTCCATCGGGTGGCATAGCAGTTCGTAGTCGACCCCAGCGAGTTCGCTCTGCTCGCGCAGAACTGATTAGACCGTGGGTAGTCAAGGGCAGAAAGAGAGGGAGACGGAGACAGTCAAAAGCAAACCTGGTCGTAGCCAAATAATCGGCAGAAGGAGGGAGATGCGTAGAGGAAGCGCGGCCAGGCGTCTCGATCTTCAATCATCATAAACGCTGCAAACGGCTTGCTGTTGTCGTTTGTGGTTTGGGTTGCGTGCGATGATCAAATGGTGTGAGCAACAAGTCCAGGACCTCGCCGGCAATCATTGCAAGAGGTGGGTCAGCACACCTGAGGTCATCAATGGCCACCTCGGCAGCCCGCAGGTCGTACTCTCCCAAGAACGGCAGCAGCTGCTTGATCGCCTGCAATCGAGGAGGCAACGTCGAGGATCCGCCGCTGTAGAGCGACGGATCAATGGGTTGCGAGAACGGACCCTGCGCGATTCGCGTGCGGAGCGTAGTCGACTCGTGCCTCTCCGCTACGATCGACAGAAGTCGCCGATTCTCCTCTTCGACGTCGATGATCCGGCGCTTGAACTTCTTCTGCCGCGAGTTGAGCTTGCGTAGGCTCTTGTGTAGGTACTGGTTCTCGCGGCGCATGTCTCGCAGCTGCTCGACCAGAAGCGAAAGGATGGAGGAGCCCTGCTGACTCGATTCCTCCTTCCGCTCTTCGTGCTGCAGCACCGTACCACCTGGCCTGGCCGACTCGTGCGCAGCCACAAGCAACTCGCCAGTCCTGTGGCTTTGGTGCGGTGCGGTGGGTGTTGTCGATGTGGGCAGCATGTGCGAGAGGCCAGCGAACGCTGGTCGCAGAGGAGCTGGCCGGATGGCTAACGGCGGCAAGGCAGTCGCCATCGGTGGCAGCACCGCCTGTGAGCCTGCCAACGCGAGTCTGCGTTAAGGGCAGCAATGACCAAGGGAGGCTGGGAGCTGGTACCATCAATTCGTTGGTTCCCGGCTGCAAAAGCCTGGCTGGGGCGAACGCCCAGAGGCGAAGGCCCTCCACTGCTATGTACCGCGCCTTTGTGTGGCCGCCCGCGCTTACGTGAGGGAAGGAACATGCATTGGTCGCCCTGCCCTGACGCCGTGCACCTGCGGCACGGGTGCCCTCTGTAAAACGAAGATTTGTTAAAACGGGGTGAGAGGGGGGCAAAACGACGTAGCGCCTCCGTTCACGTTCGTACCCATCACAGCCCACATGTGCCTGGCGGCACAGGGTGCACGCCTTCCGCAGCCCGAAGGTCTGTACGCCCTCCATCTGAAATGCACAAATTGAATCTTTGCCTGCGGGGGCGGGCCAGGGCTTACAACAGGAGGGTATTTATTGGTTGGTTCCTTCCTGGCCGGACTGGTCGTGGGTATCGCCGGCAGCCGTGGCGGTGGCGGTGGCCGTGGCAGCATCGAGAGCGGCGGCGGGCTGCACGATCTTGGCCTCCTCCGCGTGTCGCGCCTGCAGCAACAGTTTCTGCTTTTGGATTCTGGTGGTGTGGATTGCCGTGTGCAGGCAGCGCCAAGTCATCAGCACCAACCTTAACATCAACGCCACACACAGTGTAGTCAGTGGTGCTGAGCTCTCACCTCTTCTGGTCTACGAGCATCGCCCGGACAGCCTTGGGCCAGATGAAGATGGCGTTGAGTTGGAGAGACGCTGGACCCTACAGGGTAAACACCAGACGGCTTGTGTGAGTGTTCACGCTCCAGGTCTCCATCTTGCTACGTGATTGCACGTACCCCGTTGGAGGTCTTGCCTTGTTGCGGAGTGGAGATCATGTCGAGCACGCTGCTGGGCACGAGGGTCTGCGGGTAGACCACGAGTGGAGGCGTGCTGGGCTCCTCGCCTAGCTCGGCCTTATCGTACTCTAGCTTCGCGTCTTCCTGTGGTTGAGTCTTCGCCTTCGACTTGCGGGCCTTCTTCGTACCGGACGCACGGC
>CDFC01049967.1:7297-18036 GCA_000826385.1 Acanthamoeba rhysodes | reverse complement strand
CCTGAAACGATCCATCTCAAGTCGTCGGCGCGACCTCTCGTTGATTCGGTTCTCCATCGTCCTGTACTGGCCGAGGTAGGCATCGACGGGGGCGACGATGTCAACGCGAAGAGTCTCATCCTGAAAAAATCGAACAAGCGCCGAGTGAGATGCAGAGCAACGCAGAAAATGGGAGGATTAAATTCAAAGGAAGAAATGCTCCACGTACCAGGGCCTGTCGGGCCTTGTCGATGTCACCGACGGTGAGGAGGTAACGCTGGTTGCACTCCCAGAGGGCGCTGCCAGAATCGTAGAAGCAGCCCGTGCTCGTACCCAGTGAGCTATGAGCATCAGAAATGGCTGCAGAGGGGGCAAAATGATGAGATGTGAGCCCTTGCGTCTAAGATGGGAAGATGGGCGCAAATAGGAAAGAAGCACGCACATCGAAGGCTCTTGGTGTAGTCGCTGAGGTCCTTGCTCATCTTCTTGAGCTGCTTGTAGTAGAGCTCGAACTTGGCGTGCTCCTGGTTGAAGCCGACATCGACGGTCTCCTCGGCCTTGCCCACCTTCTCCTTCATCTTCTGGGTGGTTCTGTTGGTCACCGCCGAAAGACCCTTGAAACCGAACTTGGGCTTGCTCGTCATCTTCTACTTTTTCTTTCCCTACAAGAGATGAAAGAAACTCTGCGTGTTGCGTGGAGGGTGGTGAGGAGAGTGAGTCGCTTGGGCTCGCTTCTGCCAGTGAGTGAGTGAGGGTTGTTGGGGCAATGCCGTTCAAACCAACACCACAAAGCTGACGGGGTGTCTAATAACGCAGTTTGAGGCCACCCAAGTGAGCCTTGCGAGCGCGTACCGGTGCTTGTGTCGTGTGTAAAGATGTTACCTTGCTCTAAGGCCTTGGCGATCGCGTATGTTGTCCTTCTAAACTCCCGTAGCAGAAGCCCCGCTGTCCTCGCAATCTCGTAAATTAGCCCTCGCCCCCGGATTTATCTCCCCGCCACCAACTTCTCGTAATTTGTGAACAATGCGCCCACGAGCCACCGCGACATTCCACGAATATTTACCAAAATTCAGGGAAAGAAAAAGGGGTAAACAAATCTTGGCGTGGCTACGTGACGTCCTGCCCGCTGGCCGGCCCGAGCTGCCGGCGCCTACGACCAGAGGGCGACGTCCGTGTTCTCGCCACGGAAGGCTGTGATGAGCTGGCTCGTGGAGGGGCACCATGTGCTGCATGCGATCATGTAGGGATGCTTCTCATCCATCTCGGCTGCCAACAAACATGTCATCAGCAACCCCAAAACAGCGCTCGCACACGTGTGTGCGATAGGCCGCACGAGTCACGCACTGAGGGTCGGACAAGCGTACCTGATACCAGCTTGCCCGAAGCAGTCTCCCACACGTTGACGGCACCTGTGGCCGAGCCGGCGATGACGTATTTGCCTCCGCCCGAGAAGCAGGCCTTGTTCCAGTCGCAGTTGTTTCTGTACTTCTCCGATCTAAGGACGCCAAGAAAACGTTCGATTACACTCGTGGGCGAGCAGAAGGGCGTTCATCGTGCTACTGCTTTGTTGCCGCTGGTTGTTCATGGTGCTACGTACGTGTAGGATTGGAGCTGTTTGAGGTTGGCCCGAATGTCGAGCATCTTGAGACTGCTGTCTCTTGAGTTGGACAAAATCGAGCTTCCATCTGTGTGGCGTGTGACTCGCTGGTTAGCAATGAAGGGCCTGCAGGGTGGCGAGCACAGCAGGGCGGGCTACCCGGGCTCAGCGTGATGGAAGTCAAGCTGGCTTCGTGCGGCAGGGCGCTCTCGACCAAGGCACCGGTCCGCATGTCGTACGTGCGCACAGTCTTGTCGTAGTGGCCTGAGCCGAGGAGGCCACGGCCGAGGGCAGCAACGTCCATCACCTTGGAGGCACACATGATTGTTCGCACGCCTACATTGCATGTTGCACAACCACGGGTGAGCGGTCACAAAGAGGAACATGGCGAGATGTAATGGAGGCCGCGCGTACATATGCCCTTCTCGACGTCCCACAGCTTGATGCATCGATCGCTCGAACCGGAGATGATTTGGCGCGAGTCGAAGGTGAATTGGGCGGAGACCACGGGCCCCTTGTGCCCGAGCAGGTTGTTCTGTTGACAAAAAGAAGAAAGAGGAAGGAGAATGACCGTTCAGAATTTCACGTCAACATGCACGCGATCAGGAGGAATGAGAGCAACATACCGCGATACGGTCCTGCGCGTAGCTCAGCACATAGATGTTGTTGTCCGCCGAGGCACCCAGCACCAAGGCGTTGTTGTGCGTGAAATCCGCGCATGTAATCGCACGCCTGGCTACTCGCAGCGTCTTCAAGCGAGCCACTGTGAGCCGCACACCCCAAGAAGCCACTAGCGTCAGGCAAACGTGTTCACACACGGCGGATAAATGCAGGCCAATCCCTCTCGGTACGCACTTGAAAGGGTGTCCCAGATGATGATGTTGCCTTCAACGCCGCTCGTAGCGAACATCGATCCCTGGCTGCTGTGTTGGATATGATTCACCTCGCCGCCAGCGTCCTGGGTGACCGAACTTCCGAAGTCAGAACTTGAAAGTGGCGGGAAGGACAGCACCGAGCTCGAGACGGGGACGGGGCGTGTATACAATCCTGCGGACGAGCTTCTTCGGCACCGTGTCGTCGGACATCAGGCTGGTGAAGCTCTCCTCCTCGCGGGTCTCGTCCTCCGTCCCCGTCGGCTCTTCCTCCTCCTCCCCCTTGAGCTTGCCCACAATGCTCGAGAAGAACCCGCTCACGTCTGCGTACGACGGAGAAAGGAGCGGTGAGCTGGTGGTGTAACCACGGCTGCCACGCAGAAACGGCGTTCGCGATCGGGAGGAGTCGGTACTCGATTGGAACTTGGCAAAGTCGTCTTTCTCCCCTCCTCGCGTCTGGACACTTCCCTGGCTCTCCCGCTAGCCATGCGCGCCACCCGAGTGAGTGAGTCAGCCTTGGGGGAATGATTGCGGTTGTACGACGGGAGTGGAAGGGTACCCTCTTGAAATTGGTCTCCTTCACCTTGCTCAGCATCTCGAGCAGCCGCTCCTGTTCCATGTTTAAGTTGTTGATGAGCCCGGCATTCTTCGTCATCTCCTGCTGAAACCTGCGTGCGCAACAACGCAGAGAGACCGGCGTGCGTCCGGGTGTGAGGTTGCACCATGGACCAAGAAAACGAAACAACAATCGAGCAAAGGAAAGAACAGAAGGGTCCCCACCTTTCCTCCATCGCTTTCATCTGGCTGAGATCCTTCTTCATGGCGGCGATTTCCAGTTCCTTGGCGGCTAATCGGCCCTCGAAGCTGTCTCTTTGCCCCTGGGCGTTGAAAGAGAGTGAGCCGCTGGCACGATCGACACTCTCAAGCAGCGCTCAACACGTACCTTGAGCTGCTCCACCTCGGCCTTGAGCAGTTCCGCGATCTGCTTCGTGTCGTCCAGCTCTTTGCACACATTCTCGTGCACATCGGAAAGCTCTCTGTGGCTGTTGGCCAACAGCCGGCAACAGGTGTTCGAGTGTCAGCAGCACGTTTCCAGCTGGGTGCGAGCCGGCGAGTGGTGGCGCCACGGGTGTATTGTACCTGTCGGTCTTCTGTTCGATCTCCTTGAGCGCCGCAGTTTTCTGTTGCATGATGTCGAAGAGGGACTTGGCCTGCTCCGCGTTCTGTCTGTAGCTCTCGTTCAACTCCTTTTCCTTTTCCCTTGAGAAAGGAGTATAGAAGAGAAGAAGAGAAGAGACTGGGTAAGCACACGGGCGCGGACACGATCACGTGAAGAAGAAGAAGAAGAGGAAGAAGAAGAAAGCAGTAGTTGTACGAAAGCTTCTCTTGTAGTGCGGCGATTTCGTTCTCGCGTGCCTTGACCTTCTCGTCCAGGTCTACGATGCGGTCACTGTAGCGTGCGCGAACGAAGAACACATCGGCATACGTCAACGACCACAAGCCTGGAAAAGGGTGCGCGACAGACAGCAGGTAGAGGGAAGAGCAAGCGAAGAGAGCATACTCTTTGTGCTTTTCCCTCTCCTTGCTGAACTCCTGGACCGTTTGCTTCAGCTCCCACACCTCTCGTCTGAGCTTGCTGTTGTGCAAACTCAGCGCGTTGCCTGCAGGCAGCACCCACCGTCATCAAAAACAACAACAACAACAACACATCGGAATCCACTCGGGTTTGGAGGAGGCGGTGGGGTTCAAATTAAATTGGCGAAGAATGGAGCTCGTGGTGAAGAAATTAATGGAGAAGCGTACATCTCGTGAAGAGCACAGAGTAGGGGGCCTTCTGTTCTCTGTCTCGTTCCTGGAGGAGGTGCAGAATGGTCTTTCTGTAATCTGGGATCTGGAGATTCTGCTTTTGATACTCTACTTCCATGTCGGCAGCCTGGCTTACGCTCGAGTATCCGCAGCGCGCTCCCTCTTGCTCAAATCGCTCGAATGATCTTGTGTGTTCTGTGATTTTGTGGCCCACAGCCAAATGGAGAAGTCCCAAGAAATACTGTTGTCCACAACAAATAGAAATTTCTCGAGGTCGGCCCACATGTGTGTGGTGCGTGCGGTGTGCGTGTGCGGTGTGAAGGGGAAGGTTTTATTTGTGTTATTATTATGAAGTTCGCAAGCACAAGCATTGCTTCACTCGGCCATGCGATCACCGCGCGAGTTCTCCACGGCCTTGTGGCCTCTAGGCACAACGTCGCCATTCGGCGCGCCTCCTTTGCTGCGGCGGCGCTGCTGATGCTCGCCATGACCGTAGAAGTGCTGCTTGCCACCGTTCTCGTGCTCTCTCTTCTCGCGCGCCTCTTTCTCCTCACTGGCCTTCATCGCTCGCGTCAGCTCTTCCATTTCCACGGCGTCGCCGCTGCCGCTGCCGCTTCGTTCGTGGTCGCTTGACGTCCCGTTCTGCGCGGCGGGGTGGATATTGAGGTTCTTATAGTAGGCTGCCCGCTTGGACGCCGACATGGTCGCCGTATTCGAGGGCGAGCTTGAGGGTGACGCCGCTGGCGACGGCGACGAGGCGCCCGACGGCGAGCGCGCCAGGCGCCCGGAGGCGGAGGTGGACAGAGACGACGAGGGAGAGCGGGAGGAGGAGAGCGCGGAGGAGGAGGGCGAGGTGATGGGCGAGAGCGGCCGTGAGCCGGAGCGGATGGGTCGAGCCGAGGACGAGGATGACTTGGTCGTGGACGACGACCGCGATCGCGGGATGGCGTAGATGTCGATCGTATGTCGCAGCAGGACCGGGCCGCCACCATACCTAAAATACCGCGTATGATCATCGATCAAGTCAGTTGAGAAAATAGAATAAGAGCTACTGAAAAGCGCATTTACCTTGCGTGTAAGAAGTCCCACACTTCCTTGACGACGCCGCGATAGTGGGTCGAGCACTTGAGCTTGGGTTTGGGTTTGCCGTTGGGCTGTGGCACGGCACGCACACACCGCACACGACAAGTAAGCGGCGGGGAGGGGACGAAGCCAAGGGAGAGGTAGAGGCCTATACCTGAAGGAGGCACCAGTTGTCGATGGGTCCCGGTGGCGGCACGGCCCGGCTCTTGCAGAACTCGGCCCAGCTCTCCAGCCATGCCGCGCTGATGATATACCACATCTCGCCCACCACGACGAAGGTGCGGTCGATGTCGTTGATGTGATTGCATTCCTCTCTCCGTCGCGCCTGGAGCAGCTCCTTCTCCTCCTTGCACGCCCGGCACTCCCCGAACTGTGACTCGCAGACCGGAGGACCCCCGCCGTAGAGTTTCATAAACTCGGTCCACACCTCCTCCGGGACCTGGCAGTGCTAATGAGCAACACGCGCACACACACCACGCGCACACAACGAGCGTACAGTGCCAAGGTTTCTGTTGATCGCCGCTTGCGTGAGGCTGAATTCGGGCTTCACTTGGCGGTGCGAGCACAGATATCTGGAAAATGCAGGTGGTAAGGCTCCTCCATAGACTTCGAATATGAGGGGGGCCTAGGGCTAGGCGCGCGTACTTAGCATTGTTGATTCGACCAGGCGAGGAGGTGCACTGCCACCGTGTCAGCCACTCCCGGCACACAAAATATTTCTTCCGCTTGACCACACCTGGCGCGCAACAAGAAGACGCACGAAGGTCAGGGCATGCCACACAACACGCAACACGACATGACACCCGGGGCCGGACGTGTACCGTTTTTCTCGATGTGCATGGGGTCAGCGGCGGACCCGTTCTCCAGCACCTCGTCGCCACAGTACCCGTCGGCGAAGATGGCGAGCTGCCTTTCCTCCTCTTCGTGGAAAGCCGCAATTGCCGAGAGCAGCTGCTTTCTCTCGTAGTCCTTCTCCGGCGATTGTCGCAGGTAGAACAACACGTAGGCCTGCGCGCATGCACAATTTTGTTTGGTGGTAATCGCTTTAACAGATGCGTCTCACGTATATGTGTATTATGAACGGATGTGCGACGTACCTCCTTGTTTCGCACGGTGTCTTCGGAAACGGCCGTGGCCCAGCTGTCGTCGAACTCGTACCACTTCCCGTCCTCGTCGTTCAGCGCGTAGGCGATGTAGTGCCCGCCAGAGATGCCACCGATGTGATTCACAACCGACACGAGGTCGTACTTCATCGAGACCTGCGGCGCATCGGCATCCTGCTCACAAAATCGGCTAAACCACATACACACGCACGAAGCCGCGACATCAGAATGCCAGTTGAGCTCAACCCCGGGAGGGCGCAATGGCGCGCATCCGAAAACAGTACCTGATGTCCAGGTCACGCAGCGGGAACTGTACAACGTCGCTGAGCTTGCCCCCAAAATAGGAATCGTGTCGAAATCGCTTGATATGAATACACAAGAGCTGTGTCGTGCCACCACATGCACGGTCAGTGCGCTGGGCCGGTGACGGTGGGGCAAACGGCGAGTGGCGGCGTTTATCTGTACCTCGGGCGGCTGGGCAATTCGCAGAAACTTTTGGGAGTCGTTCAGCGTCTTGCAGTGCTCGCATCGATACCTGTCCGCCCCCATCAGCTCCTCCTTTGTACAAAACGCCTGCAGACAGTCCTCCAGCGTCACCGTGCGGTTCGAGAGCCTGCGCCACCGCAACGTCAGCGCCGGTGTGTCGTGCGTGTGTCGTGTGTGAGCGGGAAGGTAGACGTACATAAGCCAATTAGTCATTTTGGACAATAGGCTAGGCGACGGCCTCTTGGTGTTGCTCGGCATGCCCTCGGCCTCGATTTCCTTGGTAACCTTGTCCAGCATCTTGTCATCCGGAATCGGGATCGAGAGATCGTAGAAGGCGTCCTTCGTGGGCGATACCTGTTCGCTCTCGCGCGTCAGCCAAAAAGGGAAAGAAAGAAATAAAACTTACAAAATAAACGCCAAACAAAATAAATAATGAGAGTGCGCCTTGGGCGATACCTTGCCGCACTTGAGGCATTTGATCCTGCTAAGGAGGTAGCCCTGGAATATGCGCGACACGATGCTGACGTAGTTGGGCGGTGGCGGCGAGGGCGGGGTGGCAGGCGCCACCAGCGTGGACTTCGCGACGCCGTTTGAGTCGCTGTCGTGGCCTTGTGGCGGTTTGGTCTCTTTCCCCTTCTCGCCTGAGTCGGCGCTGGCGCTGCTGGTCGGCGAGCTCTCGATTCGTGGGAGCTCCTCCTTGGTGTCTTCGTGGAGTCGGTCCAACAGGCATCGCATGAACTCCTGCGAATCCTATAGGAGGACACCACAGAGTCAGCTCAATACGCCTCGTTGCGCGCGGTGCAAAAGGGGGGACTGTCTCGCCCAAGCTACGTACTTGCTGGGCGTATCCGCCAAACATCGGGTTGAAGCGACGGATCTCGTGCAAAACGTTATTCGGACGCAGGGAAGAACTGCAACAGAACGAACGTGCGTGAGACGTCCACACGGACACACACACACACACACAGAGAGAGAGAGGAGTGCGCACTATCGTCCGCCCCACATGTCGTAGATCAGCTGCGTGAAGTGGAACACGAGCGGTGAGATCTTCTTCTGGCCCCTGACCTGTCGTGCCATGTAGCGAAGGAAATAGGTTCGCAGCGGTGGGCAGTTGGAGAGGCACTGCATCGCAGCGTTGGCGTAGCACGTGTTGCCCAGATTGGCCAACCCGCACGCGCCTCGGGTGGAGGTTGAATGCGCAGTGGAGGGTCTCGACGCGGGCACAGGGGAGGCGACGGGGATGGCGAGCGCTTCTCTCAGCTGCTCGATGAACTCCGCGTCGTCTTCGCCATAGTCGGTATCTGATTACAAACAAGAATGAGCGAAACAAGAGTGGTCGCAAAAGGTGCGCACACGTACCGATCACTTCTTCGTCGCACGCATAACACCAGACCATCTTGGTGCGTAGGTTGATGCACACACAATGCTCCTCGCCCATGTTGCGCTGCACGCGCGTGAACGTAGCGGCGGCGGGAGTGAGCGAGAATAAAACCGATGATGCCGATTGATAATAGCTAAGGGTGTGGTGCGGCCAGGCAACCAGTCACACAAGTGGCGAGCGGCGGAGGACGCACCTTCTTGGTCAGGTTGTAGTGAGCCATGAGGTGCTTGTTTTGGTCCCTGCCGCAGCCGATGAACGTGCAGTTGACCTGCTCCGCATGCGGCGCACTCGAATGTGTGAGCGCTACCGTGTGTGCGGGAAAACCGCGGCCACCAACGGAAAGGGGTGAAGAAGCGAGCGCGTACCCCAAGACAGGCCCACAGGTGGGGCAGGCCGTGTGAGCATTGTGGCTCAGAGCATGTCAGCTTCTTGTTCTTCTTCAGTAGTGCCTGCACGGGGAGCGCTTGTTAGCCCCGCGCCTGGGGTGGGCTTTGCGTGCAAATTGTGAAAATGTGATTGATTGGCGCGAGGAGCGCGAACCTGAATGTGCTTTTGATGGAAGGACGGGTGCACTTCAAGCACATGTCCACATATCTTCCTCGTGGCAGCCATTTAGTGGAGGCACGAGAGATGCTGCCGCGTTCGCACTCAATTGCGCGACTTGTGATGAAATAATTGGCCCTTTACCGCCCCTGATCCTTTAATTATTCCCCACACCCAGCTTTCTCCCTCTTCTTCTCGTTCTTCAAGTCCTCCCGTCTATCTTTTCTTCTTGAATCGCGCAGCAAGGGGTCCCTCGCACGACCTCTCCAATCAATCGCCTTTCTTTTGATTCTCCCAGCACCACCTGCATTTTGTGCGAATATTCTTTACATTCCATTGATTTGTGTCGTGTGTGCGGCCGTGTGTGTCGTGCGCATGTGTCAGGCGGCATCGCTGGGGAGTTGGGTCCGCTTGAGGGCGCCATGCGCGACGAGCAACGCAGCCGAGGATGGTTCGGCGGCCTTGTCCAAGGGCGTCTTTTCTGCAGGTGGCCACGCCGCGGCGTTGTTGTGTTGTGCCGTGAGCCAACCACGCCAGACCACCACCAACAAGTCAACGTACGCGCGCAGTCGATCACGTTGACTTCAGCCCCATGGGCAATGAGCACCTTGATGATGGGGGCGGCAGCTCCGCGGTTCCAGTAATGCGCGGCCTGTCACGCGCAAAAGAGCACCACCCGTCAGCACGAGAAGACGTGCACGTTGCATGGCCGTTGTTGGTGCGTACTTTGTGCAGCGCGGTCCAGCCCCATTCGTTCCTGGCGTTCACGTCGATCCCGTGAGCAAGCAGCACCCTGACCACCTGTTTGAAGAGTCCATGGCTACTGAGTGTCGAGGCCTTGTTTGTTGGCCTTCAGTGTGCGACATGTCACTCGCCTCACCTCGAGATTGCCGGCCTCTGCCGCGCGGTGCAGGGGAGTCCTGCGCCACTTGTCCTCCACCACGGAGCGCTTTGTTGTGTTCATCAACTCCAAAATCTGTTGGTGCCGTCGG
The DNA here is from genome assembly GCA_000826385.1 of Acanthamoeba rhysodes. NCBI lineage: Eukaryota > Discosea > Longamoebia > Acanthamoebidae > Acanthamoeba > Acanthamoeba rhysodes. Next base: position 8,194 of record CDFC01049967.1, on the reverse strand, counting down.
GCAGTTGTGAGCGAGGCGCGTGGACAGCATTGTGTTCGACCGATCGAAGGAAACCGGTACCGTGCGTTTGATGCCGAGGATGTCCATTCGCCTGAGCACATCGTCGACCAGTCGGTGGTGCTTCTCGTGCATCGCCTGTACAGGCACAGAGGCAACGATCAGCAGTCGCTCATGAGTTCGAACCGCATGGCCGAGATCTGCGACGTACCCACACAAACTCTTCCATGAGCAACACCGACTCGGCATCCCACTCGGCATACGACGACAGGTCCAGCTCCGTCTTTCCTGCCACAACTACACCACCCTTGGCGCCGTACGGCCGCTCGTCAGGCTGTGCGCTCGCAGTGCTGTCGCCGCTGCTCTCCTTGTTCGCTCCTCGCTTCGCGAGCTGCTCGGTGGTGAGCCGTAGCTTCGCCTGCAACTGCGCCACGGTCTTCTCGACCATGGGCCTGTAGTGGTCCCCGCCAGGCTCTGTCGCACCACCCACGGGCAAGTCCTCCCGCACTGGCGCACCCAGCCTATGTTCATACACCTGTCGGTCAAGGCCCCACACACGTCAGCAGAGGGGGGGATGTGTTGATGCAAAAAAAAAACCAACTGGGGGGGGNGGTAAAATCAAATCGAAAGGAGCAAGAGGAAGCTCTCGTACGAATCGCCAGAAGGATGGGCTGGAGGCCAGGGCCTGCCAGTCGCGGCAGACCAGGCTCACGCGCAGCAGATCGCGCAGAGGCAAGAACGACCACAGATGCTCCACCAGCTCAGGCGGCAGCGAACTCAGCTGCTGCTGCTCCACCGCCTCACCAGGCGGAGGCCCCCTTTCACCGCCACAGCACTCCATCTCGCAGCTCCTCCTCCTCGCCACGTTTGCTGGTCGACTGGCCGTGATACCACCCCCCC
>CDFC01049920.1:0-11197 GCA_000826385.1 Acanthamoeba rhysodes | reverse complement strand
CTAGAAGAGCTTCTTGACGACGTCCTTGCGGGCCATGGTGACGTTGTTGGGCAGGGCCACTACGACGGCCGTCTCCTGATTGTAACGGAAGTGATCGGCGACTGTTTGGAAGAAGACGAGACGAAGACGAAGAAGGAGACGTGGGGTGTGAGATGGGCCAAGACCAACGCAAACAACAATGATGGAGGCATGTAGGAGGGAGGGCGTACCGACGATGTCGCCGTACTTCTTCATCGTATACTCGAGGAGCTTGTTCTGCTTGACCTTACGGAAATTCCAGGTGATGATGTAGGGTCCGGTGGAGGTGACGATGCTGCGCTCCTCATCGGATTCGCCGACGTTGAATCGCGCCGGCGTGAAGCTCACCTTCCCCTCCATCAGCTCAACGTGCTCGGGCTTGAGCCTCAGGATACGCGGCACGGGCTTCTCCTTGCCCATCGTCGACTGTTGGTCCAAATAAAGGAGATGGTTTGTCAGCAAAGCATGTTCGCAGTAGCAGGAACGAGCGTTGGGCGACGGAAATGGGACCTCGAAACCGGTAGTTCCCCTCTCCAGGGCAGTGGAGGCCACAAGCAGGTAATTGCGGCAGGTGGCCAGAATCCACTTGCCATCGGCGGTGACATCAATACCGATGATAGGGTCTGAACACACACACACACACACACGCGCGCGCAAGAAAGAGCGCCAGAGTGAGGCCTGTGCATCGCAGAAACGACAAAGAAGCGAAAAAGGCCTGGCGACTTACCACCGAGACCGGGGAGCGTGGTCTTGGCTCGTGGCTTGAGCCGGGCCAGAGGGTCGATGTCTCTCGAGAAGGTCTTATCAGAGAACAGCCGAATCTCACCCTTGCGGCTGCCCATCACCATGTGACCGTTCTCGGTGGTCGCCATGCAGCTCAAAGCAGGCGCGGACTTGCCGTACATGTAGCTGCACCGCAACAAGGAAGACAAGGAACGCCCACACATAATCAATAAGGATCATCGATTGCTGGCGAGGAGGTGGGGTGACGAACCTGCGGCTCGACACCTGCTTCTCACCCGGCAGGCGAGGGTCGAGGCGGTAGAAGGATTGGCCGTTGAGGCCCATCAGAGTAGGGGTGGACGTCGTTTGTGCGTACTTGGTCTCCGGGCACACTTCCTTGATGGGGTACTCCCTGGCCGTTTTCTGAGCAAAAGAAGGAAGGTAAGCCCAGGATCCAAGCAAGGGAGGGCTTATCATGGGCGCGGGGCTAGCTTACCCATTCCTCGACGACGTCACCGCGGGTCAAGTCCATCTTGAAGACCTTGTTCTGCTCGGTGGGGTGAAGCAAGAGCAGGTTCTCATCTTCGTTGTGGAGCATCAGCCTGTCGCAGCGTCCACGCATCAAACAAGTCAGCCATCACACCAAAAGCTGTTCAGTGTTCCTAGCGCTTGGGAGGGCGTACTTGCGCGGCTGGAAGCGCTGTCCGCTCGGAGTCTTCACGTTCTTAATAGTCGTGCTGAACTTGAGGCGGTTGTCCGGCGTATGCTTGAACACTCCGATCTGGGAACCGCGCACCACGAAGGAGCGATCGTACTTGTAGCCGACGGCAAGAGCGCTGTTCTTGGCGTTCTTGTCCTGCTCTGATACCTGCTCCTCCTCGTCATCGCTGTCCTCTTCCTCTTCGGGCTGCTCTTCCTCTTCCTCCTCTTCCTCCTCCTCGCGCTTGTCCCCTGCGGTCTCCGGCTTCTCTTCTACGAATTCCATCTTGTCGAACTCTGCGCGCGACAGTGGCAGTGAGCAACAATGTGGTTGCTACGGCGTAGTATTGCGGATCGTACCTTGAATACCATCGTCCTCCTCCATGCCATCGACCTCGTCAGCGTAAGCGCCCAGAATCCAATCGACGTCGTTTTTCTGAAGATTCGCACAAAACATAAGCAACGTTTGCTCCACCTAACAAAACTGACGGACGTACCGCGACTTTGGCGAAGGAAGTAGCGGTGTTCGTCTCCCACAAGAACTTGGAAATGTCCCGCTTGAAGTCCTCGTTGACCTGCTCGTCGTGGAAGACCAAGCTGAACGTGTGCGTGACGCCCTCGTGGACGTAGACCCAGACAACGGACTTGTGGGTCTCGTCGAAATAGATGTGCATGTCCGAGCCCACCTGCTGCGCGAGGGTGATGCCGCCCGAGTGCAAGATGTACAAGTAGTCTGCAAGCCCCATCAATCCCTGTGAGCAAGCAGCATTGAAGCAGAAAGAGACGGTGGAGTGAGGCGTACACGTGATCGCTTCCTTGGAGTGAGCAGTGTTGTTGATGGCGACTTGAACCTGGCTCTCGATAAGGAGGAAGGTGCCGGTCGAGGCGCTGTACCGGAAGAAATCAGCCGCGTAGTTGCCGACGCACTTGCCCAGCCTCTTTTGCTCCACGGGCGGAGGAGGCAACGGCGATCGCATGAGTTCAATGGAACTGGGCGACAGCGAGTCGGGCGTCATGGCGGGCGTCGCCGGCGTATGAGGCACAGAGCTAGACGAAGTGGACTTGATGGGTGTAAGCAGCTGTGCCTCGGCTTGCCTCACCACAGGCTCTCTGTAGAACACGGCAGACATAAGTGGTTGGCTTAAGACAACTAGTAGATTGAGCAAATCGTACGCACCTGGGCAAGAGCATTGAACGGAGCTCGTCGGGGCTGGCGTCTACGGCAGAACGCTCATAGATGGCCTCGTACATGTAGTAGCACAGCTGATCCTGGAAAACGGCGACGAAATCGTCCTCCCGATCGAATTCAAAGAGATATCGGGTTGCAACACCATATTCATCGCTTGTGAATGTCCAACTGAAGGCTGCGCGCTCCAGAGGACCAGTCTCTTTGGCCAAGTCCATACCCTGGTGCAGGGGGAACGTCATCTCGGGCGGCACTGCAGAATTGTGGTTAGCATCACACAATGTGCAAGGGAGGTCAACCGAAAAGAGGGAGGTGGTACGATCGTAGTCCTCATCTCCCTCATCCTCGCGAGTGAGCTTGAGGATGGCAGTAAAGGATTCGCGGCCCCTCTCCAGGTCTGCCCTCGCGACGTTGTACCTGGAGAGATTTTAGCATTTCATTACATTGAGAAGACCTGTGGAAAGAGGAAACATACAGGCAAGTCCACGTCTGCGCCTTTTCAATGTAGAAGGTGCCCTCAGCTTGGAGCTTGGGGGATGCATTCTCGCTCCAGCCAAGGATAGATTTGAGCAAGTTCATGACGCCTCCCGATGTGCCTGTTGGCTCAAAGATGTGATGATGATTTGATTCCTGCGTTCTGTGCTTTTGCCGCCTTTTCTTTGGCCCGAACGGTTCCCGCCGAAATTTTATGGCGGGCTGCTGACGTCACATGCGCTTGCAGATCGCACATCAGAGAGATGGAGGAAGCGGACAGCGTGCCCCTGTTCAGCGGAGTCAGCATCAGTGCCAGAGAGGTACGAGAACAGGCCCAACTGGCCCGATGGAGGAGGCAAAAAACACCCGTTTCAACTGATTAAATGCATTGAACGTGCATTCCAGCCCGAAGAGGATGACAAGGCCGACCTGCTCGGCAAGCGTGTGGTCGAGGAAGAGGAGGAAGAGGACATCTTTTCCTATACAAACAAAAGGCTCGATGAGGATGATCTCTTCGGTGGCCTCGACGATCCCCTCGCCAAGTAAGTTTCGCTCTCCTTTTCCGCGCGGCCTGTGTGGGCTTGCCGTGGTCGTAACGAGAAGGGCTCACCCCGCTGGCCGCAGGAAGAAGCCGGCAGCCAAAGCTGGCGAGGGTCTGTTCATTGACGATGAGGTGGCGGCGGATATGCTCTCCCATGACTTCAACGACCTCCTTCTGCTGAAGGCGGCAGTACGTGCTACTGCAAGATTCTGCTGCCCACTCCACACACACACACACACACACACGCACGCACGCACGCACGCACACCACGCACACACACACACCACAACAATGCTCACGCAGCTTTTCGATTGGCCGCTCTACAGTCGCACAAGGATGAGGGCGTGTTCAGAGCACGGCCCAAGGCGGTCGAGCTTGCTGCTGCGGACGAGGATGATGTCCGGATTCCTGACGTGTATGCACGCCTCTCTTCGTGGCCGTGCGTCGACGCCCACGTATTCCTTACCGCCACAAACCAGGGACTTGGAGAGCATCGAGGGCCTGCAGAAGAGGACCTCGGCACAAACGAAGGCAAACCCAAAGCGACAAGCGCCAGCCATCGGGGTAAGCTCAGTGACGACGATTCTCATTCATGCAGGGCACTGTGCTCCATCTCTCGCGGACTGATAGTCATGGTGCGTTCTTGCAGGGAGGAAGCGGCATCAAGCGGGGCAACAGCAAGCTGGCCGCACCGACGACGCTCGATGACGAGCTGTTTGGGTTGATTGGCGACACCAGCGCCGGTGGAGGAAGCGGGAACACCACCTTCGCTGCGGATCCTCTGGATGACATCTCCTCATACATCGCCCGACAGCAGCAGACCACCAGCAAGGGTCTCTTTGATGACTAACCAACCATCTTTCTGCCACTCCAAGATCATGAAACAATAACAGGAAACAGATTGAACAAGAAGAAGAAGAAGAAGAAGAGGGAGATGAAGGAGGAGTGGCGGGCATCTCAGACGACTCGATGAGGGCACTGGTTGAAGAAGTGGGTGGGCAGGCCGCAGTAGTTGCAGGCGTAGGGGTCAGTCACCTTTTCGCCCCTGAAGTTGAGCTTGGGGCTGGTGAGCCGCCGCCCGTCCGCGTCGGTCGAGTGGAAGCAGGGGAGATGAAAGGGTCGACGGCACCGAGGGCAGGGCGCCCTCCTTCTTGATGATGAAGAAGATGAAGCGGGGCTTGACCTGGGTGACTGGGACTTCGACGAAGACGGGCTAGAGGAGGGGAAGTGACCTTCGTTGGCATTGCTCTGGTCCGGAGTGCCTTCGGCCGAAGACGGAATGGAGAAGAAGGCGTCGTACGCGTACTCCTCTTCCTCCTCCCCGGTGAAGATCTTGTTGTGGTCGGACGCGGTGGCTTCAGCGTCGGCGACGGGGCGTTGGATCATCTCGTGCGGAGTCCCGTAGACAAACTCATCTTCCTCCTGGTCTTCCTCTATCGCCGCTGCTTCCTCGTGCACGGTGGCGAGCAGGTCGACGGGCGCCGTTGGGCCGATCGTGGAGGTGGTGGGAGGGGTGTTCTTCCTGCCCGTCGGCCGAACGAGGCGGACGAAGGTCGCCAGGAGAACGAAGATGACGAGCATCGTGGCGATCGCCACCTGATGGGACAAGCAGAGGCCGCCCACCAGCAGCCGGCAGTCGTAGAGCGCGATGGGGTTGGCGGTGTGGGGCATGGCAATGCGGTGGTGATGGTGCTGTGGGGGTGTGGGTTTGGTGGAAGAAGAGAAGGGGTGCGGTAGGCGCAGAACTTCTCACGGGTGTGTCAGACCTCGAACGCGAGTGGCTCGCAGGTTTGATTTAAGGTGGCGCAGTTTCGCGTAGCCAATCATCTACTGTGGAATAATACCGAAAACTCGTGTGGTGCGGACGTGTTCAACGACGCCCTATCCGGTGCGTTCTCCGCTACTTTCTTCTTCGCCAGACGCAATGGAAGAGGAGAGCCAGCACCCGCTCTCGCTAGGCGGTACCCCCACTTCCTCGCCCACCCTGCCACCACTACGGTGCCTTCCCCTAATCTCGCACTGGATCGATTAAATAAATATAGATTAATATTTTGATAACGTTGTTTTTTTTGATAATTTATTTTATTTATTTATGATTTTTTTGGTTAGGGTGTCGTTGGGGTCCGCGCTCGGCGGTGAGGGTGATGTGGCCATCAGCCCGGGGACCACCTACGCGGTGCGGCTGGAACTGCGTCCGCCCGCGTCGTTCGCCTCGCAGCCGGTCCACCGCCTCGTACTACACGCGCCGCCCGCGCCCAACCCATCACAGGACGTCGCCAGGGGTGCGCCATGGCCACTCGCCTCAACGTCAACCGAACAGCTATTAAACGACCATCTATGCCGTGTGCGTGTGTGCGTGTGTGCGTGAGGAAGGAGTGCTGGAATTGAAGCTGGAGGTGGTCAAGGACGGACTTGCGCTGCCGCTGGTGGACACGCTGAGCTTTCACAAGAAGAAGAACGAGAGGCGGAGCTACCTCGATCACGACCTCAAGAACGCACCGCTGGCCATCCACCTGAACGAGCTCCGTGAAGACCGGCCCGAGGGCCGGTCCTACAGCAGCGCCATCTACGTGCGCTTCAACGTGCGCGGGAAGCAAAGCGAGCGGTGGTTGCTCCGGGCCAGCGTGCCCATCCTAGGCCCGCGCGTCCAAGTCGACATTCCACTCACATTCCACGGCGGCAAGCGAAAAGCGGTCGTGCCATCGCCGTCGCCATCGCCAACGTCGTCGCAGCAGCTGTGGACACCCTCGCCCTCGCCCTCGCCCTCACCATCGCCCTCTTCGTCGTCATCGTCAATGGCGAATTCCATTTCAGCATCGACTTCGTCTTTGCCTTCGCCTTCGCCTCAGCCCACGCCCACGCCCCTCCAGCCGCGCAGTTCCCCCGCGGCCGCGGCACCGCCGTCCCACGTCATCCAGCGCCTGCTCCACCTGATGACACCTGGAAGCGCTCGGCGCGCCGCGACCCAAGTCGAGCCATCGCCTCCCGCAGTCCAGGCCACCGAGCAGCGGCCGCCGCCCGCCGTGTCGCCACCTCCGAAGCCCACCACCGCAGTGACAGCGACGGCGACCGCCCCGACAGCGCTGCCGCCACACACGCAGCTCATGAGCACCCGGAGCGAGGTAAAGAAGATCATCCCCGATGGCGCCCGCCTGCGCTCGCTCGACGAGAAGATCGTGGTCCACATCACCGGTGCGCCTCACCTCGTCGACTGCCCGCACTGCATTGCGCTGACACATGTACATGCGTGCGTGGGTGTTATACACAACTCAGGCAAGGAGCTGTTGGAGCATGGTGACCACCTTGACGTGCGCCTGCAGTGCGACTTCTTCGACGTTACTCTGCCGGCTACCGCCGAGAGCCGCATGGCCAACAAGCGGCAGGAGGTGCGCTTCACCTCTCGGCAGCTGTTTGGCGGGACCGTCATGCACCTGGTGCCGACCGACCGAGTCAAGTGCCGCCTGAGCTTCTACTGCGCGGGCGTTCACATCGCCGCCTGGCAGCGCTTCACCTTCACCATCGACGCGCCGCTCCAGCCGACCGAACAGGCATCCGATTCTGTCGCTGACAGCTGGGCTACAACCCGACTCGCCCAGGAGGCCCAGAATCAGATCGAAGAGGCCGACGAGCCGGTGGCCAAGCGACCGCGCACCGCCTACGACGGGCCGGCCCGTCCACCTCCACCGCTGCAACAGCAACAGCAAATAGAGGCAACAGAGAACACGGCACAGGAGCGGGTGCAGGGTGGTGAAGAGGTCGCCGAACCCTGCGAAGAAGAGGACGACACGGAAGAGGAATTCGGCGGCGGTGGCAACTGGTCGAGGACGGCATCTATCGATGATGAGCCGCAGCCGCCGGCAGCCCAAGGCTCGCAGCCGGAGGAGCATGTCGACATGGACGAGACACAGGAGGAGGTGCTGGACGACGTGGAACCGGCTGCACCGGTGCCGACAAAGCCGGTGGTCGACCAGGCCCGACAGACTCCAGCTTCCACTGCGCCACCACCGCCACCGGTCACCTCTGCTGCCGCCACCACTGCCACCGTCGCCACCACGATTTCTGCCGCCGCCTGTTCGGCGCCACCTCGGCCTGCAACCACGACCGTGCCCACGCCGCCTCGGCGACCGCCAACAGTTTCTTACCAGTCGCCACAGCTGCCGCCGCGACCGCCGGTCTCTTCTTCTTCGTCGTCGTCGTCGTCATCGTCGTCGTCGTCTTCTTCTTCTTCCATTCTCTCCTCGATCCCAGCCCACCTGTTCCCGCCCCGGCTCGCCGCTGCCAACTCCCTCTCTCGACCACGCACGCCAGCGTTCACGCCCACGTCGGTCCCTGCGGTTGCCCCAGCACCGACCTCCGCCTCGACCCCGGCCCAGGCTTCGACTTCGGTGCGCCCCACGGTGATCGCGCCCCGACCGCTCTTGCCGAGGCCGGCGTCAAAGCAGGCCATACCGGCGAGCATGTGGCGACCGCTGGCCCCACCCGCCTGGTGTGCGAGATGCTCGCGAATCCACCAGCTGCCCTGCTACGCCGGAGCCCGGACCACGCGCATCAACTGCCACGGCCAACCGGTCTCGTCGTCCGCGTGCTGGTACGACTCTCATCACCCACGCGTGGGCGAGATGCTGTGACGCTGATGGCGCACACTTGGTCGCGTTCATCAGGTATTGCGGCGTTGAAGGGCACTGGAAGACCGAGTGTGAGCTCCGGATCTGGCACGAGCAGAACGCGGCCAACAAGCACACAACCGACTTTGTTGCGAGTACCAGCTCGACCGCGAAGCCATAAAGTTGGTCCGTCCTCTCGGCGTTTCGCCCTTCGCTCTTTATCCTCGCTTTCGTTCTTCCTGCACCAAGCGGCAGAAGTGGGTTGAAGTGAGTAAGGGATAGTGCGTGCGTAAGCTCACCAGATCAGACTAATTATAGACTAGAAGAAGAAGAAGAAGATAGGCATCGACCAAGCGAGGCACGCACCGCAACCTGACAGTGGGATTAACTCTCAACTGGTGCTGCAGATAGTCACATTCCCACGGATTCCAGGCTGGCTTTGGGGGGTTGCGCCCAGGAATGATTAAGATTGACGGTCACGCACCCAAGGCGTGGCGCGGGAAAGGTAAGCTTGATGCCCACCCCGCACTCCGAGACCGATGAGCTCGTCGCCCTCGGTCTGAAATACCATGGTGCGTGGACGAGTCTGACAAGATAGTGACGACACCCACAAGGTACAAATGGCCGAGCTCGTTGCAACGCCTTTGCTAGCCACTGCCACAACGCCACACCACACAACCACACCCACAGCACACAGTGCCCGTTCTCTTCTGAAGCCTTCAAACCCACCAGCCTTCACACCCGCCAACCCACCAGCCTGCACACCCCCAACCCGCCAAGTCCCCACAAAGCCAAGCCTACGCCCACACCCCTCACTACCACCAGCCACAACCAGAGGTAAGCTTTGAGCGCCAGACCAGGTGGCGCAACGACTCTGACCAGCGTGCGTTTTGTTCTGCAGGATTCAAATAGCCAAGAACAAGATAGACCAATCAGCGTAGCGCCAACAACACTGGAACTCCCAAAAACCAGGCAATGCAGAGGAGCGCCGTCAGGTTTGCTTCGGTGAACGTTGCCCAGCTTGTCGGCCGTCGGGTCGCTACCGGACCGTCTGCACGGGCCCTTCTCCTGAGGTAGGTCCTCAGCTCCTTTCATCGAATTGGAATTGTGGTCAGTCTGACCTGTGGTCCACCACAGGACGAGAGAAGCCCTAGAGCCGAGGCGGCGCTACCACCAAAGCCACCTCCGCATCGACTTGGGCGTGGCGGAAGAGGAGATCGAGGAGTGGAACTGCAAGAAGGCGCCCGATTCGGCCTCGTTCGTGAATGCGGACAAGATGCCGGTGCGCTCCATTGAGGAGATGCAACACGAGACCCTGACCATCCTCACCTCCACGGCCGGCGCCTCAACTCACCGAGAGGATCACGGCTCCCGGCTCTAGTACCACTCACCCACCGACCCAGCTGGGTCCGTGCCCTTGTAAATTGTTTAAAATCCAGAACTTAAAAAAAACATTAAATGTATTCCCTCGAGCGATAGAAAAAGGAGATAGCCGACCGTGGGGCTCGAACCCACGACCACAAGATTAAGAGTCTTGCGCTCTACCGACTGAGCTAGGACGGCTTCGTTGATGCGGAGAACGAGATCCGATATTTTTTCAATCTTCACCACCTCGGAGAAAAGGCAGAAAAAACACAAAAATAGTTGGAGGAGAAGGGTATCGATCCCTTTACCTCTCGCATGCTAAGCGAGCGCTCTACCATCTGAGCTACACCCCCGTTGTTAGCATGGCACAACCTTTAGATGTGCGTGGGCGATGTGACAGAGCCGTACGTCGCTGTGTTGTGCGGCCTTGCTCTTGCGGTGGTCGGAGTGGGAGGCCCCGCGATACCGCCTTGACTCACAGGTCGAAGACCTGGAGCTTCTCTGTGATCGGCGACCGGCACACTGGGCACACTCTGATGCGCGCACACAAGGTGCGTCCGCCACACGACGTCGATAGTGAGGAAGAGCCCGCAACAGACACGAGGGTGCGAGTGGTCGCTGACCTGATGTTGTTGGCGCAGTACTGGCAGACGATGTAGTGTCTGCACGGCATGAGAACGTGGCTGCGGTGTGGTCCATGCACACGACGCAGTGCCGTCGAATTTCCTCCCGGCTGGTGCGTTCCTCCATCTCCTCCACCCGCTGCTGCAGGCGGCGCTTGTCAATCATCAGTTCGATCATCTTCCGCTGCAGGTTTTCCTTGTCCAGCTCGAGCCGTCTGTTTCGGATCTCAGCGAGTCGCACGCCGCGCTCCGTGTACGCCATCTCTTCGCGTAGCCTTGCCTTGTCCTCTCGCCACGCTTCCTTCTCCCGCTCGGCCGCCGAGCACTTGTCCTGCGTGGCCGCGGCATCGCCCAAGCTCGAGAAGACCGCGCGCCTCCTCTCTAGGCGCTCCGTTCGGCTCTGTTCGGCTCTGGCTTGCGCCCTGAACCCGACGCGTGCGTGCGCGCGCGCACACACAAAGAGAGGGGNNGGGGGGGGGTACCGCACACGAGACAGAGCTGGGTGAGCCCAATCAAGTACCGAGCAACGAGGTGAGTGCGTACAGATGCGCGAGGATGGCCTGAATGCCTCTCTTCACGACGGCCTTGGGCGGGAAGGTCAGCGTGGCCTGCGCGCCCGACAACTCGAGCACGATCAGCTCGTCCAGAAGGCTCCCTGTATACGCGGGGGTTGGTTTGGCCAGCAATGCTGCGGGCTCTATCCCCGCTTGAAGGTGGTTTGTAGTACCCATGCCCAGCGGGAGCGACCGCAGCGGATTGGCGGTCAGGTAGAGCCGGCGAAGGGCGCGGCAGGAGCCGACCTGGTCGGGCAACTGCGTGAGCTCGTTCCCGCACAGGTACAGATCCCTTAGATTCACTAACCGCCCTGCTTGCGCCCCTCGCTCGTCAGACGGTGCGTGTGTGCGTGCGGTGCGGTGCGGTGCGGTGCGGTGCGGTGCGGTGCGGTGCGGTGCGGTGCGGTGCG
>CDFC01049890.1:0-11461 GCA_000826385.1 Acanthamoeba rhysodes | reverse complement strand
GGCGAGGCGCCGGTGTGCTGCACAGGGGTCCTGGGAGCGCCAGCCCCTCGATTCTTCTTGGTGCGCTGCAGCCGGTCGAACTCCTGCAGCAGCCGATCGCGGTCCGACGCGTTGTCGTTCATGCGCGCCACCAGCTCCTCCATCCGCCTGTTCATTCGCTCCAAAAAGTCGCTGTAGTCTTCCATCTGTCGCACAACACATTAGGCTCAGCGGTCAGAAGTTGCACAAACCGGCGATGTTGTGATGCTGGGTAAGCGTGCCTGCTGCAGGTCGGCGGTGAGCTGTGCGACTTGTGCTTCGTGCTTGGACAACTCCGCTTCGTACTTGAGGACATAGTCCTTCAGCGAGGCCTTCTCCTCCTCCAATCGCGTGATCGCTGTACGCGCACGGCAGGTGAGTGTGCGCCCACGAGAGATCACAAAAATAGGGTGACGCGTACTCATGTCCTGCAGCTCCACAGTAGACTTGGCAGAATCGCTCGCCTGCGCAAGCTCCCGCATTCGCTCGCTCATTCGGTCCTTCTCGTGCCGCAATCCTTCGTTATCTACGGGCGTGTACTTAGAATTTTAGCACACGCTCAAAAAGTCGTGCTTGGGCACTTATACTCTTGCGGCACGCGAGGCGATTACCTTTGCGCAGTCGATGGAGCTCGTTGTCTTGCAGCTCCTTCCCGCGCTGAAGCAGGCTGAGCTCCTCTTTCATGCTCTCCCACTTGGTGATGTGCCGCTGCAGGTGTTCCCTCACCTCTCGCGACTCCTCGGCCTTTCTTCGCTCCATGTCGAAAAGCTCTTCGTAGCGCTTACATCGTTGTTGCTGTCACACCAACCGCGCGGTGAGGCCCTGTCTTTTTGCCCCCAAATAGGGACCCCGCATCAGCATTCGCGACTTGACTTACCTCTGACCGCAGCGAGGTTTCGACGTGCTGCGCCCTGTGTCGCAGTTCCGCCACGGCCTGGTTGAGAGAAGCGCTTTCCTCCTTTGCTTCGTCGAGATCCTTCTTGAACACTGTAAGAAGAACGATCAGGGCAGGTTAGTTAAATAATAACAATAACAATAACAATAACAATAAAAAAACGAGGCAGGTTGAATGGATGGGAGGCGTTGACGGTACTCGTGCTGAGATCGTTGAGTCTGCGGTTTGTAGCCAGTATGTCCTGCAGCTCCTTTTCCTTGGTGTTGAGCACCTGCAGCGTGTAGGCGAGCTTGGCCTCCTTCTTCTGAAACTTCTTCTGATAGAAGTTCGAGTCAGCAAGCAGCTGTCTGATCCTGTTCGCCGCGTCCTTGTTGGCCAACACGATGAAATGTTAGCTTACGAGCGATTCGAAAGGAGGCGAGCGACAAAATACTGCGCACCTCGTTTTCCTGGGTCACGCCAGTGAGCTGCTGCGAGAGCGAAGAGACCTGGAAGTTGAGGTCGTTGCAGGATCGCTGCAGGCGGTTCTCCTGCACGCGTCGCGGCGCAGAAGCACGTCAGATCATGAAATGCACGGCTAGAAGCCCCGCGACTGGCCCAGACCACAGGCACGCCCAACGCTTAACGCTTCGTGTACCCTAGCGGTCAGGTCCTCGATGAGCTTCCTCGCCCGATCCAGCTCCCTCTCACGTGCGGCAAGAGTATCGGATTGCACTTGACACTTCTGCTCGAGAACGCCCAGTGCCTGCGAACGCCATGGGACCGGCATGAGGAGACAATAGAATCGCAGTTAGAGCGAAGGACAGCTGTACCGTTTTGGTTTCGTGGTAGTCGTCGAACCGCTGCGTTCTATCGGCTAACAGAGCGTCCAGTCGGTTTCGTTCCTCCTCGATCTTTCGCATGTTGGTCCGCGCGTCGATCAGCTCCATCTCCAGCCGCTGCTTTTCCTTCTTCTTCTCGTGCAGCTGCATGATTATGTCGTCCGTCTCAGATCGCGATTCGCTATCCTCATAATAGGCCTTGGCAGGCAGAGAAAGAGAGGATCAGAAACGTTCCGCATGGTGCGACAGGGTGTCATACATACTTGTGGGGCTCTCTGCTGCAGCTGTTTGATGATGTTGTCCTTCTCCGCAACAAGTAGCGAAGTGTGCTCGAGCTCAGCCGTCAAGAATCGAATGTTGCTCTCTAGATCCTTGATCAGCTCGTGCTCTCGGGCCGAGCTCCCCGGAGGCGAAGAGCCGACGGGCTGGTAGGGCGCGCGCGCCGCGGAGGGCGATGGCGAAGACGCCGCGGCCAACTTGAGCTCGGTTCGGAGCGATTCAACGTCCTCTTTGAGCTTCTTGACCTGAAGCTTCAGTTCTCTGTTCTCGTCTTCCGTGCCCTGTGCACGCGTAAGAATTGGCACTTACGAAGTTCCACGCAAAGGAAATCCTACCTTGAGCTTGTCGTAATATTCTTTGTTCTTCTTGTTAAGCATCTCCCGCTCAGATACGATTGTTTTGATGGAGGAGTTGACTGACTCGGCAAACTCTTCCAGCTTTCGGCCCGCCTCGCCCTTGTTACTGCATCGCGTGAATGGACGTCAGGTATCACACGCCTGCAATGGCACACACACACACACACCACACCACACACACACCACACACACCACACACACACACACATAGAGAGAGAGAGAGAGAGAGAGGAGGGTGGGGTGCATTACGTGCGCAGCTGCCGTTCTAGAAACTCTTTCTCTCGCTGTAGGGTGTCCACCTGATCTTCGAGGGTCCTCAGCTTCTTGATCTCGCCGCTCACTTGGTGGCGGCCGCTGAGGCTCACGCTGATGCTGCTCCGTAGCTTTCGATCGTCGTCGCCGTCAATCGCCTTCCTCGCCGTGGCCGCTGCCAGCAAGCGGTCCCTTTCCTTCTTGAGTAGCTCGTTTTCCTGCTTCAACCGCGCCGCCGTCGTTGAGGCATGGCTCGCATCGCGTGATTCATCATCGGTGCCGGTCTGCGCTTCTTCTAACACTCGCTCCAGCTGCGTCTGAAGCTCCCGGATCTGCCTGTCCTTCTTTTCTGTCGTCCGCAGCAGCTGCTCGTTCTCTCGTAACAACCGCTCGTTCGAGCTCTTCAAAAGTTTCGACTACCAAGACATAACATTTATATTTTAGAGTCTTGAAATAAAATAAAATAAAATAAAATAAAATAAAATAAAATAAAATAAAATAAAATAAAATAAAATAACAAGACGCAGAGTACGAGGCGGTACCTGGTGCTGGCAACTGTCGAGCTCATCGGCCGAATGTTCGAGCTTCTTGCAGAGCGCAGCCACGAGGGCGAAGGAACCGGCGGTGATCTCACCCGAGATGCCAAATTTGCTGCGCAGGCTCTCCTCCATTCGCTCAATGTCACTGTCGATGGGAAGTTGCGGAGACGCCTTCTTGGATGAGGACCGGCTCGGGGCCTCTCGAGACCGCTTATAGTCCCCAGACGCCGCAGATCCATTTCCATTATTTCTGGTGTATTCGTGCATTCCACTGCCACCTCCATCTTCTTCCTTGCGGCGAGCACTCATTCCCAATGTCCAACGAGGTGTCCAACGAGCATTTACGCACTCAAAGTCGTGGTTGACCCTGGCCCAATACTCTTGAGCAATCCCAATCTCTCCTCCCGCTCCAACAAATCGCGGGAAAAGGCAGAGAAACGCGCCCTCCGTTGTGTGGTTTGGCGCCTTTTTTGCAACGACTGTCCGGAAATAACCGACAGGACAGTTTTCGGTTTTTTCGATTTTATTTCGTGTTTTCGCTACCCCCCTGATCCTGTACTTTCGCCTCTGCATCATCATTCGGCCACCAGTACCGGTACCTCATTCGTCTCTGATCGAGAATGCTGCCTGCCTCTGTGCCCATGTCGGGGACGCCGACCAAAGCAGACAAATCCTTGCGCTCGCTCTTCTGCGGGGCTGCGAATCATCTCACGCAGCTCTACATGTCGAGCCTCAAATTGGAGAAGGGGGCGACCAAGAAGGGCTATTGCCGAGCTGTTGAAGACTTGATCAAGTTCCTTCAACTCCAGCAACAGTATGGAAGAACGATTTCGATCGAATCACTCGTAGATCATCTCAAGACGAAAAAGCGCGAGATTTTGCAGCGAGAAGACAACGATTTCGGCGAGGACGACGATGAGCATGAAGAAGGGGATGAAACACCAGTTCTCGGCCTTCCCCTCGGCGAGAACAAGCCTCCAGCAGCGGCCCCGACCCCGTTCGGTTCCACGACGCGCTCCCTGGCCTCCCAATTCGAAGGGCTGAGTGCCAGCGGCGGAGGTACATTCGGCTCCTCCTCCGACCACCACATGCCAAGGATGGGATCAGCAACGATCGCCGCCGCTCCCGCTCCCGTTCACTTCGGCTTCGCGGCTGCCCCAGCTGCATCAAGCACGCCGCTACTCCAGCATGCACCCCAGCACTCGAACGCCGGCACCACCTCAGCCTCCTCCGCGACCACCACGAGCGCGCAGTTCCCGTCGTCCACCTTCAGAGACGCCGTCTCGGTGCCCTTCCCTCTCTCCTCCTCTTCCTCTGCCAGCTCCGCCATCAACAACAGCAGCAGCGGCAGCAACCCGTTCGCCCCGCTCGAGCACGGCAACGGCATGGGACGGAAACGGCAGTACTTCGAGTTCTTCTTCGACGCTCCGCCCAACCTCACCGTGCCCTCTGGCGGCGGCGCGCTGCCCCCCAACGGCGGCGGCTTCCAGTTCACGCCGTCGTCGCACTCCACCTCGACGTCCATCTCGCCCGCGGCTGCTCCCTCGTCTTCGTCTCTCGTCGGCTCATCGTCGGCCGGCGGCGGCGAGAGCGACGGCGCGATGGACTTCAGCTGCTACGAGCACCAGGTCAAGAGGTATCGAAGGGAGGAGGAACAACAGCAGCAGCAGCACCATCACCATCATCAGCAGCAGCACCAGCAACAGCACAATCCGCCACCGCATCGCACGTCGGCCAACACCTCCTAACCTAGTCATCTTTCCGCCTCCACCCTCCTTGCCTCATCGTGTACATAACAAGGGCCCTTTCGCTACTTCCCTCTTGCCCCAGCCCCCTGTTCTCCGTCCAGTAACCCCCCCCATCTTGTCCAACCACAACCTGGTCAGCTGCTGAAAAGTCCAGGCTGGCGCAGCCGTACATGAGAGAGAACAACGTCGTCATTGCCAACAACAACATCAAGCTAGCTTATAAGAGAGGGAGATGTGCTCGTCTCGTTCGGACAGCTGATGCATCAGGTGAAGGCGACGTGCTACACGGTACACTCGCGACGTGCTACACGGTAGTGTGGTGTGCCTCGCGCCCGGAAAAAGCCCGGCGAGAGTGGTGTCTTTGAAACAACAAAAGAGGAAGAGGACAGTGGACCATGCTTGAGGTGGGGGGCGGCAAGCCCCTTATGAAGAAGAAGGAGTCGGGAGGCAGCATGAAGGATGCACTCAAGCGACGATTTACTGTGCACAAGCCCCAGTTCACCTCGGACGTCGTAGATGCGTTCGAGAAAATCAAATCCTTTTCTCGAGGAGGGTACGATTCCATTGATTGCGAGTCCATCATCAGCTGTGCCTCTTCTTTGCCCTTTTGCACTTGTTGATCTTTCGAACCTGCATTTTAATCCCCTCGTAACCGCAATTTAAACACACAGATATCTCTTAAAAATCGAACGCATGCCAGAGAAGGAGACGAGCAGCGACCACGGTAGCCAGGAGGCGAGCCTTGTGGTCAAATGGCGCGCTCCCATCGATCACCCCACCTCCGACTGGATCGGTACGCGCCACCTCGTGTCAGCTGTGTCGCGTGCAAGCGTGTGCTGCTGTGCAGTCGGCAGTGGCAGAGCTCTAACAGTAGAGCCTTTGCCCGGCACCGCCCACAGGCATATGGCCCATGGGGAGCAGCAGGGCCGTCCGGAAACTGGGCCGCATGATGCAGGCGTCTGATGAGACCCCCACTCGGTCGCACGCCAGCCAGCCCGTGGCGGGCAAGTGTTGGGCCTTTGTGCCCAAGGGCAGGAAGGGGATCGTTACATTCTCGGGTACGCTGGATACCTATCCTTCAAAGCGCCTTCTTCTGGAGTCATCGCGCGTGGGCGTGTTCTTGATCTTGAGAGCGAAAGCCGAGCGCGCTCCCACTTCTCACGCTCGGCGGTCGTTGTAGGTGATAAGCTACCAGCGTGGGAAGGTCGATTCCGTATCAATTACGTGCTCGAGGGTGATCCTTGGTCGGAGCAAACGATTGCCCTTCAAGGGCCCGAGTTCAACATTGTTGACGACAAGTGCGCACCATGCCCGCGTCAAGGTACGCGTGCACAGCGCCCAGGCGAGCAATTTGAACAGCGCTGTGCTCGGTCTCTAAATTGATGGCGATGGGCGCTGCGTCTGTAGAACTCAAGGGCAGCTCTGGAGGAGGGCCACTGAGTCCTCGGACCGGTGGTATGACGTTCAGCCTTTCGTACGAGGCGCCAACCGTCATAGACGAAGAAGAAAAGCAGCGAGCGTGGCGAGAGGATTGGATGGCGTCGGTGGAGGAAGCTGACCACGCTCGGTTGCTCGAATGGGAGGCCAAGCGATTACCGGGCCAGAAGTGCGGGCAAACGCTCGCGGAGGTGACGTTCAAGGTGCCCCAGCAGATTCGATCACTGCGAAGTCGCAACGACTCATCATCAGACTCGGAATCGGAAGCGGAGGAAGAGGAACGGGAGGACGAAGAGGGCAGCGACGGCCGACAGGTGACGCGGAAGGAAAAGGAGCGGATGCTGATGATGAAGAGCGAGGACGGGCGAGGAGTGGTCGAGGGCTGGAAAAAGAGCTCGCGAGGCGGCAAGAAGGAGCTTCGGCGATCGACGTCGGACAACGAGCCCGGCATCGAAGCCGACTCACTGCGGCTGCAGTCGGCGTCGTTCAGCCCCGTGGTGTCCATTATCGACACTGACGGCACCGAGACGGTGGTAAAGGCCCCGAAGGAGAAGCAGGAGCGGCGGCGAGGGGGATCCCTGCGCAGGAAGAAGCCGGAGGCGACCATCGCTCTCACCCACTCGTCCCCTTCATCGATTCCCGTGCTCCACCTGACCCCGACGCCATTCGCCGAGGCCTCGCATTCGCTCGAGTCACTCACGCTGTCGCCCTCTTTCAGCCCGGTATCTTCCGCGGCCTCCTCTCCCGCCACGCGACCCGCCGTCTTCTGCGAAGAGTCGCCGCCAGCCGACCTACTCAGCGAGAAGAAATTCAAATCGTCGATCAAGTCGGCGAGGAAGAAGAAAAAGAAGGAGAGCTCGATCAAGTCGCCCAAGGGGTCCAAGGTGGCCAAGGCCTCCGACGACGCCAAGCAGCAACACCAACAACTGCTGACGCCCACGATCACGACCACCACGAACAGCGGCAGCGACGTGGTAGTGCGACCAGCGCCGGAGCCACTCGAAAGCGATGAGCCACGTACGTTGCGGAAGAGCAGCACAGGAAGCGGGCGGAGTCGCGGTGCACCGACGACGATGGAGCGGGCGAAGACGAAAGCCATGGCGGACGAGCTGAAGCAAAAGAAGAAGCAGGATAAGGACGGACAAGTAGAGGAGGAGGAGCTCGCCACGATGCAACGAGGGGAACACCGCGACCTATTTGGAGTGACGGAGCGCTACCAGATCGAGATGGGCAGAGTGACCTTCTCGGAGGAGTTCATCTTCTACTTCCTCATCTTCGCCCTCGTCGTCTTCCTCATCTTCCACAACGCCTTCCACGAACTGCGACTGGTCCTCATCGGCCACACGTGACCCCGCCCCGCCCGCCGCCAAGCTTCTGCATCAGCGCCAGGCGCTCGCGCTCTGTACATGCTTTATTTATTTTAAATTAACATTTTAAATCAAAAAATAACAAAAATAACAAAAACAAGAAAAACAAGAAAAACAACGTTTTTATGTTCTCGCGGCTCTCGCGTAGAACGGGAATCCGTGATGGTACGTGCAACGAATCGGGGACCAGCAAGGAATCGGCCTTCTTTCGCCTCATGGCCATGAGGGCGGTGGTCACTCGATCACCGGCGATCTTGGGACACTCCGCCAAGGCGTCGCGCCGATACGGCAACATTTAAACATTCTTTTTACGGCGTACAAATAAAAGCAAAAAATCTCGCCACGCAGAGGCACAACACGCAATGCGTCGCTGGCTGGTCGCGGGCACTGGGCGCACCTGGGCTGGCTTGCCGCAGGGCGCTGCACGCACTGCTGGGGCCACCCGTGTGCGCCCCTCCTTTACGCGCTGTTTGGCAACCAGTACTGTCCCCCCCTCTTTCCGTTACGAGTGCGCCGTGTTGCGCTGCTGTGGGAGGAACTCATCCCGTTCGCTCCCCCCTTCCCTCCCTCTCAACTACTGCAGAAGTGGAGAAGGCGACCATCTTCGCCACCAGCAAGGGACGCAAGGTACGGCGGATACAGCGACCCTTCACGCTCGAGCTGGGCGGCACGCTTCCCGAGGTGCGCCCTCCTCTGTCTGTGTTTCCCGACAGGCCACTTCATCTCTCCCCTCGCACTCGCTCACCTCGTGAGTGCTCTCTGGCATGGCAGCTGGAAATCGTGTACGAGGAGTGGGGAAACGCACACAGCCCGGTCGTGCTCCTCTTCCCCTCCCTGTCCGTCGGCTCGCACGCCAGGTGCACACACTCTCTGCTCCGACAACTGCCCGATGTGCTCGACGCTGACTACAATTCTGTTGCGCAACAGATCAAGCGTGGACGATCCGACCGCGGGCTGGTGGGAAGGTGCGCCGCACAGTGCAGCCTCCTCCCCTTTTCGAAAGCGCTCACGTGACTCCACTTGTGCATGCGCAACAGCCATGCTTGGACCCTCCAAGGGGATCAGCACGGAGAAGTTTAGGGTCATCTGTCCCGCAGGCCTGGGATCTCCCTTTGGCTCCACCTCCCCTCTGGTAGGACCCATCAATCCCTTGCGTCGCGGCCTCCTGTCTGACGCCGGCGCTGGTTCGTGTCGCTGTGTGATGCTTGTCGCTCCTAGAGTATCAATCCGGCCACGGGCAAGGCCTACAACGGCACCTTCCCTCAGATCACGCCCAGAGGTACACGGCCGACCGAGAGGGTGGGTCCACACGCGCATATGTGCGTATGCCTCGCCTTGGCCGTAATAATGTGGTGGTTCCCGTGCTAGACATGGCGCGAGCGCATATGGCCCTGCTGGAGAGCTTGAGTGTTCATAAAGCCCACGCGCTCGTGGGCGCTTCGCTGGGTAACTAATAACCCCGCTCTCTCTTTTTGCTGCTGTGACGCTTTGCTCTGACTCTGACTCTGTTCTGACTCGCTGACGAATGAATATCACCGTTCGCCAGGCGGGTGCGTGGCACTGTCGTTTGCCTCTGAGTATCCGGACTTCGTCGACAACCTCTGCGTCATCTCCTGCACCGGTATGACCAACAAGCCAGTATGCGTTGATGGACGTTCCATGTGGGCGGCACTCACCAATTCTATCCTGCGCAACAGGCAAATCAACGCCGGGGAGCGTAGCCTTGCGGCACATACAAAGGCAGGCCGTGCTGCGAGACCCGAACTACTGGTACTCTTAGTGCCCTTCCCCCCGGTAGGCGAACACAGCTAAGTCCACCACCATCACACCCACAGCAACGGCAACTATCGAGCGAAGGGCGTCAATCCCTCCAACGGCATGGCTGTGGCACGACAACTGGGTATGTATGCGCCGCGGGAATGGTGCGCGTCAGATTGTCGAGGTGCCCTAAGCTCACATTGCCATTGCTTTGCCTTTCCTAGGAATGGTGACTTATCGAACGAGAGAGGAATTCAACCAACGCTTCAGCTGGGACGCGGCCGGCCCCTACCACCTGGGCGACGCCATCAACTTCGAAGTGGAGTCATATCTACAAAATAAAGGTTCGCCGTACTGCACCAGGCTCACCGCCACTGGTGCCATTCCTGTACTGACCCACTCGCTTCCGCAGCCGGTTCGTTTGTCGACAACTACGATCCCAACAGCTACCTCTTGCTCTCGTACGCACCACCAGTCCTGAGGATTTTATGTGTTATCATTATTGTGAGCCGAGGGCTCATCAGTGCTGCTTGGGTTCACAGGAAATGTACGGATCTCATGGACCTGGGCCGAGGCCACAAGAACTTCTCCGAGGGGCTGCTCCGCATCAACTCAAAGGGTGCGCTCGCGTAACCCTTGGTGTGACCGCACATTCACCAATTGGCCTGTGAATTGCTAACTCGATTGTGTATTGACACAACTCAGTCATGATCATGGGCGTCGATTCGGATTTCCTCATTCCATCATCGGAGCAGCACTATATGCACCATCTCCTCCAAGGTGCGCTCACTCCCTTGTTCCAATCTTCCCTGCGAGAGCTAACGTGTGTTCACGTTGGCCACGGCCTCGTCCAGCCCACGGCAAGGACGTGCGACTACGGACCTGCGGCTCGATCTACGGCCACGACGCCTTCCTGCTGGACATGGGCTGGTTCCTCCCGCACATCCGGGACTTCCTGGAGCACGACCACCATCGCCACCACCACAGCCACCCCGCCTTCGTCCACCCCTACTAGAGCTCACTCAGGTGAGGTGGGGCACTGACTCGGCCAGATGGTCATCCCCCTTCCAGCGCTGTCGCGGGATCTCGCGTGTGTGTGTGTGTGTGGTGCAACACACACAGCTGCCCACGACACAACCACAACTTCTCTGCCAATTTTTATTGCCCGGAATGAAAGGTATGCACGCATTCCTCTCTCTCTCTCTTAATTAATAAGTTGTAACGGGTTGTTGGCGGGCAGTGGTTGTGGTGTGGCCTTCTCGGTTCTCGCTGGAAAAGAAAAAGAAGAGGAGTAGGGAGGACGACCGACGTGGAGGAGCCGTGGTTGGATCTTCGAGCGGAGCGCCAGGAGGAGGAGAAAGAGGGGATTTTTTTTTTTTGAATCAAAGAAAAGAGAGATGGCCGAGAGCGGAGGCGGAGAGGCCGTTTTCTACGCCCGCGCCCTACAAAACTGGAAGAGCAAGGACAAAGGGTACTCCCCCCCTCCGAGATCAATTTATTGATTCAATCTTCTTCTTTCTTTTTGATTTTGCGGTTATTACTCGTGGTCTCACTCAGTTGCACCTTCGTTATTTATTTATTTATTTATTTTCCTTTTACGGTGTCAGCCCAGTTCTCGATAATAGATCCAATAATTCTTCGACGCACCACTAACATCAATAATATTCATAAAATAAAAAATGTAAAGGGCGCTGTCTCTGTCCAAGGGCGGGCTGGTGAAGGTGCTGTCGGGGTCGGCGGACGGCGAGAAGTTCTTTGGCGAGGTCGGGAAGAAGAAGGGCTGGTTTCCGCAGATCTACGTCAAGCGCGAGGCGGCCGGCGGGATCGTGCAGTCCTTCCGTCCGAGCGGCGGCGACTCCGGCGACGGTGACAGTGGCCCTCCCGCCATCAGCGGGCCCACCCACGTGCGCCAACATTCACAGAGCCTCGAGACCCTCTCCCTGCTCGCCGACCAGCTCCCGCCCAACGCCATTGCCGTACGCCACTTCTTT
>CDFC01049839.1:0-12539 GCA_000826385.1 Acanthamoeba rhysodes | reverse complement strand
CGTCCTCCCCGCATCGATACCGTCTTGAAGTCGTCATCACTGCCCAGGTATACCGCTTCTCGCCGGCACACCACCTTGCTCGTTTTCTCACAGCAGCGCGTGCGACCATACACAACGCACGCACACACACACACACACACACACACACACAACAGATCTTGCGGAAGGGAATGGGCAAGCCGAGCCTGCGTGAAGGCGTGCGATGCATTGCCATCGACGACGAGGAGGACAGCGACGCCGACTCCGATGGCTGGGCCGGCTTCTGAGAAGACAATGACAACCACGCGCGAGAGAGAAGGCACAGAAGGCGGAAAGAAGCTAAAAGAAATGACAAGTGATATTTACAGAGCGGAGGCTGGGGAGAGAGGCAGCGGGGGCGCTAGCGGCGGTGGAGGGTGACTTTGATGCCGTGCTTGGGGGAGGTGGTGATGCCGGGATCGAGCTCCAGGGGCACCTGGCCGGGGCTCAGTTGGAGGCGGAAACGGCGCAGGACGTGCGCCAGCACCAGCTTGGCCTCGATGATCGCAAACCGCTGCCCGATGCTGTGTGCGCGCGCGTTGCATTTGTACGGCGGTGAGCTGCGAGTGCAATTGCAGTGAGACGAGGTACACACGTACCAGTTGCGGGGACCAGCGCCGAAAGGCAGCCACACGAGCGAGTGCTTCTTTTCACCGTCGCCCTTCTGTCAGGGTGGGTTGAGACCAAGAGCTCGCCAAGAAATGAAAGACAAGGAGGTCAGACATACCTCATCGCTCGCCCAACGGTCGAAGGGGAGGAAGCGCTCGGGCTCGGGCCACAGATCGGGATTGTTGCCCATCGCCTTGATCGGAATCACGACCGGCGACTGGTTGATGTGTGGCGTGAGGAGGCGGCACAGAGAAGGGAATGCGAAGCCTGGGGGATCGGTGTACGCACCCCTTTGGGGATGAAGTACTTGTCGCCGATGGTGACGTCGGTGTCAGCCTCTCTGGCAGTGGAGGTGGCCGGTGGATACATGCGGAGCGATTCCTTGAGGGCCATGTTGAGGTGCGTCATGGCGCTGAGCTGGTTGAGATCCAGCGGCGCGCCCTCGTCGGCCAGCAGGTCCGACAGCTCTTCGAACAGCTTCTCGTCCACCTCGGGGTGCTGCGACACGAGGAACACCGTGTAGGCCAGCGTATTCGCTGTGGTCTCATGGCCCGCAAGGAGGAATGTGTTGGCCTGGTCCCTGATCTGTGTGTGTCGTGTCGTCAGCAGCAGCCTGTGTGCCTGTGTGCGTGCATGTTACCTCTTCTTCGGTGAGAGCCTGGCCGGTGGTCTTGTCGCGGGCGTCGAAGAGGAGGTCGAGGAAATCGTTAGGAATACGCTCGGTACTGGCACACTTGTCGTTGGCCAACGCCTCGGCGTCGCGTTCCTGCTTGCGCTTCCTGATGAGCGAAAGCGACACCTCATCGAGCACGTCCTGCGCCTTCATGACCTGCTTGCGGAAGGCCGAAGGCCACAGCCTCTGCTTGACCTCCCACAGGCTCGGGAACAGCAACGCTATCATCAAAAAACAAACACACACGACGAAAAGCGTTGAGAGTCAGTCCGCTTGTCACGTTTAGCTGCAAGCCATGAGCTACTACGCACCCAGGGGGCCGTTGTTGCGTGGGATGTTGCGGAAGATCCACCCGGCGGCCTGAACGACACAAGAGCGAGCAGGAGAGTGAGTGCGATGAACCAGTAATGGGTGGGTGAGCGAGGTGAGTTGATGGGTTTGAGGGACTGCATACGCCAATGAGCGCGTTGTCGTCGCTCGTCTGAGCGTTCAGCTTGGTGCCGAAAGCGACGCGACCTGGGTAAACGCGTGGCAACAAACGCGTGTCAGGACGTGTTGGGTGCCACGCAAACCAACCTCAACAGGTGATCTGTTGTCGTACCGATGATGTCGAGCGTGAGGCGAGTGAACATGGCGTGGATGTCCACCTCTCGCTTGGCGTCGCAGGCCTCCTCCAGCTTGGCCATGAGCACTTGGACTTCCTCGTGCATGGGGGGCAGCATGTGCTTCAAGTGCATCACATTGAAGGTGGGCGAGATCGTGCGACGCAGGCGTTTCCTGATGAAGTGGCACAGAACAGCGATGAAGATGAGAGAAGACATGAGCGACCGATGTCGTTGCCACCATTCCACGCAAGTCGCAAGGGTTGCATTCCGATGTGTACCAGTAGTCGTCTCGGGCCTGCAGAAGCCCCAGAGAGCTGCGAACGCGGGCCCTACAGTAGGAACGAACATGACCATGGCCGTCGTGCGTTAGTGAAGAAGCTCCCGAGTGCTGGCCACACTTGGGGACTGGGGCGTACGTGGCCATGGGCCGGTTGCGGAAGTGCTCGGCAGCGGTGACGGTCACCTCGTGGACCAGCTCGGGATCGCTCACCAGCACCACGCCGCGTCGGCCCATAAAGAAGCGCACCACTGCCATCATCACAAGGGGGGGGAGTGAACATGTGGGCAGGTGTCATCTGTAAAGGGAGAGAAAGAGAGGGGGGGGGTAGAGAAAGGGGGACACGTACCACCGCCGTACTTGCGCATGAGGAGGCCCTGGGCTTCGTTCTGGCTGGTGCCCAGCATCTCGTGCAGGTTGCCCACGATGGGGAGCGGGCGTGGGCCGGGGATGCCGCTCAGGGAGGAGAAGGTCGAAGTGCCCCACCACTGCCAACGCCAAAGATTAATATTTTAACATCCTTTGGCTGCGGTGAGGCCTCTGCCACCAGGCACCAAGGTGGGGGCCCAAGGAAAAGAAGGGAGGAGGGAGCACTCTGTACCAGCAGGGCCAGCACCAGGGCAGCAGCCAGCAGCACGTAGACGATCATGACGGCAAGTCTTGGAAGCTGAAGTTGGAGTTGAAGTTGGGTGCTGTGTAGTTGATGTTGATGTTGATGGTGTTGGTATAACTGTTGGTGTTGCTGTTGCTGTTGCTTGTTGTGGGTGAAAAGAGATAGTGCACTTGGTATGCCTCGGGCCTTCTTGTGCGGGGAGCAACCGACAATTCAGCCACAGGCAGCGGGGACAAGGAAACGATTTATTCGGCTGGTTGCAGCCAATAGGACAAAATACTGACCACCGATGTAGAAAAACGATTTTCTTTCAAGCAGAAAAAGAAATAGTTGGAGAAAAGCGCATTTCCACGAAAAGCCATTGTTCATCTGCGCTGTGCTGTGGACAAGATGAAGACTTGTCTGGGTCGATTAACGCCGCGGCCAGCTGCAGCGCAATATCAGCGCTTTGGCAGTTCTGTGTTGGCACGTGATTTGGCCGCTTCTACACATTCTTTGACACTACCTCTTCTCCTGATTAATCGATTAATCGATGTTGTATATTCCTCTCGTGCAGAGGGGCAACGCCTCTCGCTTGGTTGGGTCGCGAGCATCTGCAGGCGCACGCCGACCTCCCCTCTCCACATCAAGCCCGCTGATCTGCGGTTCGCACCACGGTCCGGTACGCAGACTCTGCTTGCTGTCATTAGGTTCCTTTTTTGCTCACAGCCCACACGCGTAGGCCTGCCGCTTTGGGTTTGTGCGGGCAGTGCACGACCAGGCCGGCGGCAACGGCAGGAAGAACGGCGGCGGCAACAACAACAACCGAGGGGTGGGCGCAGCGGCCACCGAGAAGAAGCCGTCGTTGGTCTTGTCCCAGGCCGACAGTACGCCTTCTTCTTCTTCTTCTTCTTTGGCTTCTCGCGGGAGGTGGCACGGTCTGACGACAACTCCTGCCCACACAGCGGGGGCCATGCTGCGGAACATGGCCACCATGCCAACACCCCAAACGGTGTACATTCTGCCGCTCACTCTCAACCCTGTATTCGGAGGTAGGAACCACACCCTCTCGCGTCGTGTGTCGTGTGTCGTGTGTCGTGTGTCGTGTGTCGTGTGTCGTGTGTCGGGAAAAGCATTGGTTAGACGTTTGTTTGCACGTTCTCCTGGCAGGCACTTCGTACTATGCGCTGGTGGACAGGCGAACGCTCGAGCGCATGCAGGAACTGCAGGCCAAGGGTGACCTCTTCCTGGGCCTCTTCCTGCAAAAGGATCCCAACCCCAACGTGAAGGTACCGCCAGCCAGCGAGATGGCTTTTCGAAAGCACCAGAGCCAAGGCTAACCGATGACGGTACGTATGCGCCGCGTGCAATTCAGGTGGCTGACGTGTCGCAGCTTTATCAAGTGGGGCAATTGGGCTGTGCCATCGGCGCCGTGCAGTACACATCGAACCCAGACGTGCACCTACTTCAGATCACGCCCCTTTCGCGACGGATTCGCATCAAGGCGCCTGTCCCCGGCGTCGAGCGCGAAAACGATGCGACCCTGCTCGCCGTCGAGATCGAAGAGATGATCGTACGTCCCCGGATCGTGTCGCCACGAACGATAGAGAGACTTGTGTATTTACCCACACACCACACACGCACACGATAACGGCAGGAGGGAGAGTACAACAGAAAGGATCCGGTGATTCGCACCAACCATGAAGCGATTGTGAGCGCCATTCAGCAGCTGCACGAGCACGATCCGTCGAGCCACTATCAGAAGCTGCTCGACGAGATGGACCCGGACAACCCCGCGGAGTTCGTGGACCTTGCCGCGGCCGTCATGACTTCCGAGCCCGAATTGCAACAGGTCTATATTGCAATGATTATTTTATATTATTATTCCGCTCACCCAACGCTGCTCGATCAGGCTGTGCTGGAGACGACGGATGTTAAGCAAAGACAGCTCAAGTGCCTGGAGCTTCTCCACAAAAAGCTGGAGATGTTCAAGAAGCAGAAGGACGTTCGCACGGAAAACATGTACGTGCATGCCAGCCCTAAGCATATATATATATATATAACAAGTATCTCCAAAACGGATTATAATGGGTAGTTGATAAGTTGTTAACTTATTGGTCATCCTTGGTGCCATGCAGGGAGCAGGAAGCGAAACTTGAAGCTGCTCAGAAGAAGCTCTACCTCGAACGGAAGAAGAAGGCCATCGAAAAGGAGCTGAAACTGGACGTGGAGGACAGCGACAAGCTGATCGAGGACTTCAAGAAGAAGCTCGAAGCTCTCCAGGTCCCCGAGGAGGCCATGCACGTCATCAACGAGGAGATGGTACCCATCACCCCAAGCCCGTTGTTGTTACCATCGCTTCGACGTTTTGCATTTCATCATCCCCTTTGTTCGCAGAACAAACTCACTTCGCTCGAGCGGTCGTCATCGGAGTACAACATCACGAGGACCTACCTCAACTGGCTCACCACCCTCCCGTGGGGCCTGCACTCCAAGGTACACGTTGGGCAATTGTTGTTAAACGCCGCAGCGCTGGATTGACTCATCTTCGTGTATACGTCACTTCCCTTAGGAAAACCTGAACCTGAGCCATGCCATCTCCGTATTGAATGAGGACCACTTTGGGCTCAAGGACATCAAGGAGCGCATCCTCGAGTTCATCGCCGTCGGCAACCTCAAGGGCTCCGTCCAAGTGCGTTCTCCGTCGCCACAAGCCGTTGATTGTGTGTGTGTGTGTGTGTGTGTGTGTGTGTGTGTGTGTGTGTGTGTGTGTGTGTGTGTGTGTGTGTGTGTGTGTGTGTGTGTGTGTG
Organism: Acanthamoeba rhysodes; assembly: GCA_000826385.1. NCBI lineage: Eukaryota > Discosea > Longamoebia > Acanthamoebidae > Acanthamoeba > Acanthamoeba rhysodes. The sequence goes on along the minus strand of CDFC01049839.1, from coordinate 6,955 downwards.
GTGTTAACACCACCTTCTGCTCCCTGTCTGCAGGGCAAAATTCTGTGCTTCGTGGGTCCGCCAGGTGTCGGCAAAACGAGCATCGGCCAATCGATCGCCCGCGCACTGGATCGCGAGTTCTTCCGCTTCTCCGTGGGCGGCATGAGCGACGTCTCCGGTATCACCCACCTATCATCTTTCCGCCGCGCGCCCGGCCTTGCTGAACGCGAACGCAATTTGTGGCCTCTTGATGCACAGAGATCAAGGGCCACCGCAGGACCTACGTGGGCGCCATGCCCGGCAAGATCGTTCAGTCCATGAAGAACCTCAAGTCAGCCAACCCCGTTATCCTGATCGATGGTACGCGGGGTCCCGTGCCATGATTAGTGCTCTGTGTTTGGTGCAGCTTCGCCGGCAGCTTACGCAGTCGTCCTGCGACAGAGATCGACAAGATGGGAAACAGCAGGCAGGGCGACCCGGCCTCCGCACTCCTTGAAGTGCTCGACCCGGAGCAGAACAAGACCTTCCTCGACCACTATCTCGACGTGCCATTCGACCTCTCCAAGGTTAGCGTGTCATACACCGCGTGTGCCGTGCGTGCATGGTCTGACCTTTTCGGCACTGGTCGTGTCGTGTGGGCATGACAGGTCCTGTTCGTGTGCACAGCCAACGTGAGCGACACCATTCCGGGTCCGCTCCTCGACCGCATGGAGGTTATCCAGCTGTCGGGCTACATCCTCGAGGAGAAGATGAATATCGCCAAAAAGTACCTCGTGCCACAGATCATGAAGGACTCGGGCCTGCAGCCGGTACCCCCATCCGCAAACGCACAGACCGATGCACCCACTCACATAAGCGCCCGTGTGTGGTATCACCGACGCCAGGGCCAGATCGCGGTCAATGACTCGGCGCTGCACGCGCTGATTCAGTCGTACGCGCGCGAGGCAGGCGTGCGTGAGCTGTACAAGCACATTGAAAAGATATTCAGGAAGGTCGCCTACAAGGTACCCACCACATTAAGCTCCACCACCTGAAGGGAATTCTCGCTGGCTAACGCCGCCACATTAAAACCAACACTCCAGGTGGCCAAGGAGAGGAAGCTCGACGCGACGCCCGCGGGTGACAATGGGGCGGAGAAGACAAAGAAGCGGGGCAGGAAGACCAAGAAGCCCAGCAAGACGGGCGACGAGGAGGGCATAGAGACAAAGAGGAAAGGCGAAAGCGGCGACGGACAAACGCAGCCGGTTGTGATCACCGCCAGTAACCTGACTGAGTTCGTGGGCCAGCCCAAGTTCACCAGCGACCGATTCTACGACGTCACGCCTCCCGGTACTAGCTACGCGCTTCTCGTGTGTGTCGTGTGTGCTGACCCGACGCGCACGGCAGGCGTGGTGATGGGGTTGGCATGGACCGCTATGGGTGGTGCGACGCTCTACATCGAAACCGTCAACGACCGTCCGCTCTACAGTGCGCTCAAGCGATCCCAGCCCGGTACGAACGCGTGTGCGGTGCTTTCTGCCCACTACGATCTAAACACGACACGACCAACGACACGACACACACGCAGCCGAGCTAGAGCATGCTAAGGAGGGCGACGCTGAGGGCGACAAGGACCGGGGCGTGAAGGCCATTGGCGGCGCCGGCGGCGCCATGCGGCTGCTCACCACGGGCCAGATGGGGTCCGTCATGCAGGAGAGCACCTCCATCGCCTTCACCTTCGCCCGCAACTTCCTCGAGGACGTGTCGCCCCGCAACGAGTTCTTCGACCGCGCGGCGCTTCACATGCACATCCCGGAGGGCGCCACGCCCAAGGACGGCCCGTCGGCGGGCTGCACGATGGTCACCTCCCTCCTGTCGCTCGCCACCGGCCGGCCCGTACCGCCCGACGTCGCCATGACCGGCGAGATTACCCTCACCGGCAAGATCCTCACCATCGGTACAGCGTGTGCGGTCGTGTGTGTGTGTGTGTTGGCGCTAAACGAGGTGATGATAGGTGGTGTGAAGGAGAAGACAATCGCGGCGCGTAGGTCGGGGGTGAAGCGGCTGTTCTTCCCCTACGGCAACCGGAAGGATTGGGAGGAGCTGCCGGACTACATCCGCGAGGGCCTCGAGGCCCGCTTCGTCAAGGACTACCGTCAGATCTATGACGTCATCTTCGCCGACTCAGACCTGGCTGCCTCCACCACCACCAACTTCATCGATGGCGAGACCATCTCGACCACGACCAAAAAGCCCAGGGCCACCCGCAGGAGAAAGCAGACAGACAAGGAAGCGGAGCTGTTGTGATGCTTCATCGCAAGTTGACACAACACAGGAGAGTAGAGCTCGACTAGCTGAAGATAGGCCTAGGTTGACCGGCTGGCCGGGGGAGAGGTGAGGGAGAGGAGGGCCGGGGAGGGTGAAAGGTCGGCGGTCTCCTGCTGGCCCTCGGTGGCGATGAGGGTGACGATGGTGTCGATCACGCTCTGGCCGGCGTCGGTCACGTCCACGTGCGGATTCTCGATCTTCAGCAGCAGCAACTTGTCCAGCTCCCGCCGCAGCTTTTGCATCAGCACGCCCACCTACACACAGCAACCCATTCAGCACATGCACACGACACGCACGACACTACCAGCAACTTGACACGACACGACACGACACGACACGACACGACACGACACGACACGCACAAACGTACCTTGGCGTTGGCGCGGAAGAGGATCCACTTGTCGAGTTCGATCATCTGCTTTTCGTGGTGGACGTCGATCTGGCCGCCGAAGAGGAGGAGCGGGTAGGGCGCGACGAAGGTGCCGTCGCGGATGTAGACCTTGGTGGTCTTGACCTTCTCGTGGTAGATGAGCCACTTCTCCTGCTCCGACGGCAGCGCCGGCAGCCCGAACAGCGTCGACGACGGGTGGATCGCCACCTCCTCGTTCTTCTTCGTGTAGAACTTGAGCGTCGCCTTGTTCCTGTCATTCTTGCCGTTCTTGCCCGCTACCACCGCACACCGACCGTCAATGCCATGCGGCTGGTGGTCATAATTGGGGAGAAGTGAGTAAGACAACGGGACATACCTGCCGCGGCGAGGGAGGCGGAAGGGTTCTCGACGCGGATGATGTTGGGGTAGAGCCCGGCGCATATGATCGCCTTCACCAGCCGCAGGTTGTCCGAGTTCGTGTTGTACTCTGCATCGCGACGTTCATCAGTTCGTGTGCGTGTGCGTGTTCACGTGCGTGTGCGGTGGTGCGTGTGCGTGTGCGTGTGCGGTTCTATGTACCGGGACTCTTTTCGGTGGACCGCTTTCCCTTGTCCTTGTCGACAAAGCCGATGTCGACGAGTAGGGTGAAGAACTGGGACTTGAGGTCGGCGATCATGCGCAGCGTGCTCTGCGACAAAAATTTCGCGTGGCAGAACTGCCGATCCCGCCCCTCGCGCCGCGCCTCCTCGTAGCCCTTGAACGCCACCCACAGCGCCAGGTGGTCGCCTGCAGGTGAGAATATGTTAGGTATCGACACGCGCGTGTCGTGTCATGTCGTGTGTTGTGTTGCGTGTCGTGTCGTGTCGTGTCGTACTGAAGAGATTCTGGGCAAAGAGGCGCTTGGAGCGATCGGCCTCGTCGCGCTTGTCGATGGGCGAGACGAAGGGCGAGCGAAAGGACATGGAGGCGGCGATCGTGAGCACCGGCTCCAGACAGCGGAACACGCTCCCGAAGATCATCATCTTGCCGATGCGCGGGTCCACCGGCAGCGTCGCCAGATGGTAGCCTGCGCGATTCCACCAATGGATGACGAAATGCGCAAACGACACACGACACACGACACACGACACACGACACACGACACCAACGACACACGACACCAACGACACACGACACCAACGACACACGACACTAACGACACACGACACCAACGACACACGGCACATACCGAGTGGGGTGAGGTCTTCGTCGTCGTCGAGCGCGTGGAGATCGCGCAGGTTGTTGATGGCCGTCTTGATGGCGGCGTCGGAGGGCGGCTCGATGGCCTTCGACAGAAACTCCCGCGACTTGCCGAGCTCCAGCAGTCTAGCCGCACCCAACCGACGTTAACGTGTGCGGTCATGCGCGTGCGCGTGCGGTGGTAGAACTCACCTGATCTGGAGGGCCATTTCGTCGAGAGGAACGCGCAGGATCTCAGGCACGGGGAAATCCCTGTGCGAAGGATGCGGTTAACTTGTGCCGTGTGCCGTGTGTGCCGTGTGTGTCTTTGTCACGCACCGCAGCTTCGACTGCTCGCGCCACCGTGTGAACAGATGGAACGAATGTCCCGGCTTGACTCGTCCGGCTCTGTCGCGAACCAAACCGAACCCGCGTGTGAGCAACATCTCGTATAGTCCACGCATTCCACCCCCTCGGCTCCTAGAGGAAGGTGGCGCTGGCGTACCGTCCGCGGCGCTGCCGTTTGTTGGCGCGGGAGATCCAGATCTCGACCAAGGCCGACATCTTGGCCGCCGAGTCGTACCTTCGCTCCTTCACGCGCCCGCTGTCGATGACAAACACAATGTCATCGATCGTGATCGACGTCTCTGGACCGCAGCAAGGTCAGGTGAGAATGCGCTGCAGCTAAGTGTCGTGTAGTGTGTGCACGCACCGGCAATATTGGTGGCAATGACGATCTTACGAACGCCCTTCGGCGGACGGGAGAAAATGGCCTGCTGCTGCTCGGTGGAGAGCGTCGAGTGCAGCGGCAGCACCAAGTAGCGCTTCTTGTCCTTCACCTCTCTGTGCTCATGCGCGTGCGTGCGTGCGCATGCGTGAGTGCTGGTACCAGCAGCAGCGGGGTCGTGCGGGTGTGTTTACCGGTTGGACAGAAGCTGTTCGTAGAGGGTGGTGATCTCCATGAGGCCGGGCAGGAAGACCAGGATGCCGCCCTCTTCGTATTCCCTGCTGATCTTCATGATCAGCTCCTCGATCAGCTCGTAGTTGATCTCCTCCTCGTTCACGACCTGTCGCAATCCAACCAACAGTAAACAAACATAAGCATGGGGAAACAATGTTGCAATGATGACCAAGAAAACGTTTGGTGGGGTGGACCTCGAGTGAGTTTCGTGTGGTGCGGCTGAGGTGCGGGTACAGCTCGTCCACCATATCACTGAAATCTTTCTTCTTCTGTTCGGTGGGCTTGCCTCTTATCATACCACCTGCAACCATGGCGCACGCACGCACAACACGCACGGGTCAACAACTCATGTGAATGAGATGAAGCGCAAGAGCCACGCACCAGCGCCGCCTCCGCCAAAGTTGCCCTTCTTGCCGGCGCGGCCACCCTTGGCCTTCTTGTCCCGGCCGCCGTTCTTGTCGCGCTTGGCGTAGGGCGAGGTCGGGTCGAGCACGTACTGGGTCATCTCGATTATGTCCTCCAGGTAGTGCTCGGTGACCGGATGCGTGAACCCGGGTATCTCGATGGTGGGTGCGTTGCCAAAGTAGCGCGAGAAGAGGTCGGCGTTGAGCGTGGCGGACATGAGCACCAGCTTCAGGTCTGGGCGCACGGCCAGCAGGTCGCGCAAGATGATCAACAGGAAGTCACTAGATCGCAAACATACACGACGCACACACCATCGCGCACGCACACAGGTGTCAGTCTCAACGCAACGAGAAATTGAAGCAATATGAGTGTGTGAGAGAGACCTGTTGATGTCGCGTTCGTGCACTTCATCCACTACGATATGGGACACGTCGTCGAGCATTTTGTCGGTTTGCAGACGCCGAAGAAGCAGGCCCGTGGTACAGAACATGAGCCGAGTATCGGCGCTCTTTTTCGATTCCTGTACAGCGCCCGCGTAGGTGGTCAGTGCCTTGTGCCATTGTTGTGTATGCGGTGCATGTGCGCACCAAGCGGATCTGCCAGCCGACGGCTCGGCCGATAGGTTCGGCTCGCTCGTCGGCGACTCGCTCGGCGACGGCGATCGCAGAGATCCTTCGCGGCTGGGTGCAGATGATGTTGCAGAAGCCGCCACGCCCGCTCCCCACCTCTTCGTCCAGGATCAGCTGCGGGACCTGCGTCGTTTTACCGCATCCGGTCTCACCGCTGATGACAACCACCTGATTGCTGGCCACGGCACCCAGGATCTCCTCTTTCATCTTGTAGGCCGGCAACTTGACTCTAACCTGCTCACCAACATCCGCGTGCGGGTGCGTGCATGTGCGGTCAGCACCTGTAATACTACAATTGTGAGATAGATAAGAATAAGGCGCACCTGCTGCATGGCTTGGTACTTGGCATCGCCCTGCTGCTTGGCCTGCATGGCGGCCATCAGCTGCTGGCCGTACTGCTCCTTCCGCTCGCGGTCCCGCTGCCGCTCGGCCTCGCTCATGTCCGCGTAGGCTTTGGTCCCGCCCCGCCGCTGCTGCTTCTGGTAGCGCGGCGGGATGACCTTGATCTTCACCGGCTTGGCCTCTTCCTCTTCCTTCTTCTTGGACTCCTCGGCCGCCTTGGCCTCAGCCGGGGTTTCCTTGGGCTTGGCCGCCGCCTCGGGCACTACCCCGTTGGCCAGGTTCCGCTCACGCTCCTCGTCCTCGGCCAGCAGCCGTTTCAGCAGCGCGGCCCGCGCGGCCCTCTCTTCCTCCGCCTTTTGCGCCTGTTTGTGTCGCCACACAATTCAGTAAAGTGTGAGATATCAGCCCGTAGCCAGCGAGGTTTGATGCTGAGGCAGCCACTGATGGTGAGGGTGAGCGCGGACCTTGAGTTTCTCTTCCTCGATGCGTTGCATCGTTCTGTCGATGGCAGACAGCGGACCGGAAGACTGCGGATAGGCCACCTTGTGGGCTGCGTCCTCCTTTTCCTTGTCATTCCTCGCCTTTTCTTGCCTCTTCTTTTCCTCTGCACGCGCCCAATACGTTAGTCATGCGTTGCGTTGCGTTGCGTTGCGTTGCAATCGCACCTTTTTCCTCGGCAGCGCGCAGAGGGGCCAAGATGACCGGGACCTGCTCTTGCAGCCACATCACAATGTTGTAGAGCAT
>CDFC01049334.1:0-15377 GCA_000826385.1 Acanthamoeba rhysodes | reverse complement strand
GGGTGGTGCCTCGATGATGATGGAGCCCTGGTCGAAGCCGACGGCCTCGAGGCGAGCGGTGGCCTTGCTGCCCAGGGCGTCGATGCGCTGGGTGAGGTAGCCGGCCAGGCTCTCGCGGGAGTAGGTCTGGGCGCAGGGCTCCTGGAACTCTTCGACCATGTCGGCCAGGCCCAGGCCATAGGCAGACAGGATGCCGGCGAAGCGGTGAATGAATACCCGGCGCATGCCCAACATGCGCGCGATCGCACACGCGTGCTGGCCGCCGGCGCCGCCGAAGCACGCCAAGACGTGCTTTGACTGCGCAGAGAAAAGAATATCGTCAAGTCAAGGTCAAAGTCAAGGTGGTGGTAGTGGTCTAAGATACCGGGTCGTGGCCGCGGGCTTCGGTGAGCGCGCGGATGGGGCGGCACATGGTCTCGTTGGCCACTCGGATGAATCCATAGGCGACCTCGTCGGGCGTGAGCTGCTTGGCGTCACCCTGCTTGGCGTACCACTGGTTGATCTGCGCAGTGAGCTCGGCGAAGGCCTTCTCCGTGCCCTCCTTGTCTAGCGCCTCCTTCTCCGTCGGACCGAAGATCTTGGGGAAGTACTCGGGGAGCAGGCGGCCTGAACCCAACTTCGATCAGCGCACCGCACACACGACCCATACTTCACACACGACATGCGAGACATGACACGCAACACGAACCTAGCAGCAAGTTGGCATCGGTGATGGCCAGATAGCCGCCCTTACGATAACACACAGGTCCCGGGTGTGCGCCTGCGGACTCGGGGCCGACAACGAACAGGCCCGAGCGGAAGAAGAGGCGGGAGCCACCGCCAGCGGCCACGGTGTTGATGTCGAGCTGCGGCGATTGGATGGTGATGCCCGCGGTCACCGTCTCATAGACCTGCTCGTAGATGCCCGCGTAGCGCGACACATCTGTCGACGTACCGCCCTGTTACCACCGTCACCTCGTGAGCCATGGACACTTTTGCAGTGGCATTGGTGAAGAAAATGATGAGGGCCGGTACCATGTCGAAGCCGATTGCGGGCATCTTCTCCTCGGTGTCGGTTGTCATGGCGTAGCCCACCACACCTCCTGCAGCCCCAGAAGAATGTCATTCCAGTTTAGAAATGCGTCAGGAATGCACGGTGTAATGCTCAATGAATGTAAGGGAAAGGAAGGCTTTGGGCGAACCAGCAGGGCCGGAGAGAATGGAGGAGGAGCCACGGAAGCGGTCGACGGGAGCGAGTCCGCCATCGCTGCGCATGAAGGAGATGCGCACGTTCTTGGTCAGGTGCTCGTCGAATCCCTTGGAGAAGTTCTCGATGTAGCGCTTGATCAGCGGCGTCAAGTAGGCGTCCACCGTCGCCGTGAAACCTCTACACACCCGAGTGATCAGAACAAGTTTCCTCATCAATTCGAGGCAAACGTGTAACTAAAATGTAGATCATAATAAACAGATAAATAAACAATAATAAATAAAGAAATAAGGAGAGCTACCGAGGGACGATGCGGAACATGCTCATGACCTCGTGCGAGAGCGAGATCTGCTCAAAGCCGATCTTGGCCGCCACTTGGCCCACGAGTGCCTCGTGCTCGTGGAAGGTGTACGAATGCATCAGCACCACGGCCACCGCCCGGATGCCCGAATCGTAGACCGCCTGTACCGTGAATGCGTGCGTGCCGAGGTGTGTGCGGTGGTGGTAAGAATTGATCCTATCAGAGCCGACACAATGAGAATGAAAAGGCGTGTGGATTTTACCTTGAGGTCGGCCTCGAGCTTCTCGAGATTGGGCTTCTTCAAAATTTCGACCCACTCAAGCGTGGTGCCCTTGACGTAGTCTGCAGACGTCACACAAGCAATCAGCACGCTACGCTACTCCGAAGAAAGCGAAGGACGAGGGGGAAAATGAGAAAAGAGCGAAGAGCGAGAGAAGAGAGAAGAGCAAGCGTACTGTCGGCAGAGGCAGAGTCGGCGGGGAGGTTGGACTCGGCGCCCACCAGACGGACGCGCTCCTCGACTTCGACCACCTGCTCGTAGAGCATCTCGGGCCTCTTCATGCTCAAATCGAAAATGTCAGGCCGCGACTGGTTGCCTGCACTCAAACTGTTAGTGTCGGCCACGCGTGTGCAGCGTGTGCGGTCGTGTGCGTGCGCACCGATGCGGAGGACGTCGCGGAAGCCCTTGGTGACGACGAGGGCCGTGCGCTCGCCCTTGCGTTCGAGCAAAGCGTTGGTGGCAACCGTGGTGCCCATGCGGATCCACTTGATGTGAGACGTGTCGACGCAGTCCTTGGGGATCGACTTACCCGTCACCTGCGTACGCGTTCGTGCGCTTGCGTCACCAAAGAAGAAGCAACGTTGACGTGCGTGTGCGGTGCGTGTGTGCGGTGGTGTGTGCGGTGCGTGTGCATGTGCATGCCGCGGCGTACCTCTTCGAGGATACGGCGAATGCCTTCGCGCGGGGCATCGTCGTAGTTGCTTGGGTCGACCGACAGCAGCTTGCACACCCTAAAGCCGGGCTCGCCCGGCACCTGGTGCGAAGGTCAAGTAAATCAGTTTATCATTTATAAAAATACAATTATAATAAAATAAAATAACAGCAAAAATAATATCATCAACAAAATATTTATATTTAGAATTGGGTCTGTACCTCGGCATAGATGTCGGTGAAGGTGCCGCCACGATCGATAGAGAAAGTGCACTTCCTGTCTGCCTCCACTACTTGCTCCATCTTGTTGTTCTGTTTAGTAGAAATTGCAGAACCACGCCGAAATCAAATCAATCTTTCATCTTGGATCGCGATCTTGGAGCGTGAGGCGAGGTGAGAGGCGTGCATACATGTGGACCGCACGCTAGCGTGTCTCTATTTATTCTGGCAGTCGAACGAAACGATGAGGACGTGCGCTGGTGCACCACAGATGAAACTACGGAGGAAAGAGCGCGTGGTGACTTTTATTATTATTTGGCCATTTTTATTGGCGGAGGTTCCCTGGCGGGCAGACCATTGTTCACCGGCTGCCACGTTATAGAACATGAAGGTCTCCTTCGCCCGCTGCACGGGCCTTGGTCCCATTGTGGTTCATGGGCAGGCCGCACGACCTTCAGCAGGGCCAAGTGGTAGCGGGGACACTTTTGCGGTCTTTTTTCCTTTTTTTTCCCTTACCATTTCCTCATTGACCGCTTCCACCACCGCAACCAAACGATATCTACGACCACACAAGACATGAAGACCGCCCTGATCGCCATTACCCTTCTCTGTCTCGCGCTCGCCAGCATTGGTACCCTCTCCGTCTACGACCTACACCTCCTTGTCTCTCTCCCCTTCTCTCTCTCTCTCGCTTCTTATCTTTTCATCAATGCAATCTCATCGAAAGCACAAATCAATGGCTTCGTCTCCCTTCTACATTTGCCCAGCTTCCCCTCATTCCCTCTTGCAATTGTCTCTTTCATCTCTCCCTTGGCATTCTGCGGATTTTACCGATCGAGTAGCGCGTTTGATTGCACCAATTAAATGTTTGGGCGACGTGCAGTGGTGATGGGAGACGAACAGGAGCAGCAGGAGCAGCAGCAACCGCAGTGGGCGGTGAAGGTGGAGGACGGACACAATCCCGACGAGGTGGCCGAGCAACACGGCTTCATCAACCTCGGCCCCGTGGCCAACCTCAAGAACTACTTCCTCTTCGAGGCCAATCACCAGAACAAGCGTTCCACCCAACAGGCCGCCACGGTAAGACCCACACGTCGCTCACACACACACACACACACACACACATGGTGTGCGTTGCTAAGTTGTTGTTGTGCTCTTGTTGTTGATGTTGTGGACAGTCTCTGGCCGAGCACCCCGGAGTGTCATGGATGGAGGAGCAGGAGGTGAAGCAGCACGAGAAGAAGAGGAGGAACTAGGCCACACCTGCGACCCCAGCAGCAAAGCTCCCACACCAACAGGAGATGACCATGACACGGCTCATAGGGGCCCGCGCTCCAACTTGCTAACAATAACACTTCATTTTTATGATCAGAGCAACAACCAGGATTGGTTGGTTGCGACGTCGTCGTGTTGGGTTGGGCTGGTCCTTAGGGGAGGTTGGCGATGCCTGGGCCTGGCCTGTTGACCGCCCACTCGTGCCTGTGTGCGCAACCTCGTGTGAGACACAGCTGTGCCTTCGTGTGGTTCCCCAGTCCATTGAGCGGTAGAGTACGTACTGCACGGGCCAGTGGATGTCGTGTTTGAGCTCCTTGGCCGCGTGAAGCACCCAGAACGGATCCCGCAGCAGCTCGCGCGCGAGGAACACCAAGTCTGCACAACCATCCCACGCGTATTAGTTGTGTGTCGTGTGTGTCGTGCGTGTCGTGCGTGTCGTGTGTGTCGTGTGTGTCTTACCAGCACGCTTGTGGAATACGATTTCTTCGGCTTGCAGAGGCTCTACGATTAGTCCCACGGCGCCGGTGAGCACATCAGCCTCGCGCTTGACCTGTTCGGCGAACGGCAGCTGATACAGCGGCCCCACGCTGATCTTCTGCGCCGGGCTGTTACGGTAGCGCACGCGCACGCAGCGCTTGTGTCAGTGAGTGTCGTACGTGCGGTATGTGGTGTTTGTGGTTGTGTGTTACCTTTGGCCACCGGACGAACAGTCGACGAGATCGACGCCCTCGGCCTTGACCAACTTGGCCAGCCGGACCGTATCCTCGACAGTGGTGCCGCCCTCGACCCAATCAGAGCTCGACAACCGCAGGAACAGCGGCTTCGACGCGGGCCACACTTTGCGCACCGCCCTCACCACTTCCATCACGAATCGCGTTCGGTTCTGCACAACACGCACACGACACACGACACACTCGTTGTAAGCGTCATTGCACACCGCACACGCAACACAGAGGGCGCGTGAGTACCTCGAAGCTGCCGCCGTACTCATCGGTGCGGTGGTTGGCGAGCGGCGAGTTGAACGACGAGATGAGGTAGCCGTGCGCGCCGTGGATCTCCACGACGTCGAACCCGGCCTTGTCGGCCCGCACGGCGGCGTCGGCAAAGGCCTGCACGATGGTCTGAATCTCGTCCTTGGTGAGCTCGTGCGGAACCGGCGACTTGTCGTCCCACGCAACCTACTCATTTCCCGCATGTTAGCAGGTTTGTTGGTGAGCACGCGTGTCGTGTTGTTGGTCGTGTCGTGTGCCGCGTGCCACAGCAGTGGCGTCGCACGTACCGGCGAGGGACCGACCGGGACCCAGCCGCCCTTGTCCACTGGCACAGGAGCGCCGGGCTCAGGGAAGATCAAATGCGGCGGATATGTGGACGCCTGCACACGCGACACAACACGATGCTCGTCAGTTGCCACGTTTGTTGGGCTCCGCCTCGCGTAGGGACAACGTTCGCACCTTGCGTCCGGCGTGGGCGATCTGGAGGCCGGCGAGGGCGTTCTGCGAGTGGACAAAGTCGACGATGCGCTTGAGCGGCGCGATGTGCTCGTCCTTATACACGCCGGCGTCCCACGGCGTGATGCGGCCCACGTCCTGCACGCCCGACGCCTCGAACACCACCAGGCCCGCGCCGCCCTTGGCGAAAGCGCCCAGGTGGGTCAGGTGCCAGTCGTTCATCAGGCCGTCCACCGACGAGTAGGTGCACCTGCGATTATCAATTTTAAAAAAAATGAATTCATTAATTTTGATAAAACAATTTGGGTACATTTATTGAAATAAATGTGAAAAATAAATAAATAAATAAATGGGAGCACGTACATGGGGGAGACGACGGTGCGGTTCTTGAAGGTGACGTCGCGAATCTTGAGGGGCGTGAAGAGGTGCGGCACATGCCGAGGCGTGCCGCGCTGGGCGGCCGGTCCGGGGTCCGGGGCGGCGTGGCCGTCCCAAGGGGCCACGAAGGGCGCCAGCGTCGGCGTCTCCGCGCTCGTGGTCTGCTGCTTGTGTTCCATGCGAGTCGGGACTTAGTGGTTCGTCTGTTCGGTTAGTGTGGTGAAGTGACCCCCTCAGCTTGGGCCTAACCTTTTTTATCCAAAGGTCGCCAGGGCAGTCGCCGATAGGGCGTAAGGTCCACCGGTCGCCGCGATTGCTGGCCTTGGCAACCCGGTATCTCCGTCACATCTCCCCAAAAATTTGATTACCTTTCGAAACGTTTTTCTAGTTTGAGTAAATGGTTTGAAATGTTCGCCTCAACGATAATGGTGGGCAGAGATGAAGAGGCGGAGTGGGGCGAGCGTCGTCGCGGGAGAGGGCAGCCTGTTTGATGCCTGTGTGGCCGCCCTGGCCGCCTTCATCCCTCCCGCCCACCACCACGCCCTCGCCGAGTGCGCTTTCCGCCCCCCCCCCNCCCAAACACTCGTTCTTGCCCAGAAGCCCCGTACTGATGTCCTTCGTTGCTGTGGGGGATAGAGCGATCGCGGGTGGACTGGGCGGGGACGGGTGCGTGCGCGTGGCTCGCGCCATGCACCGCTGGCAGCTCATCGACGACCGCACGCTGGCCCTGCTCGCCCACCTGTCGCACCACTTTCCCGCCGATGACTCCCACCGCCTCGATCTCACGTACTCCCCTCCCCTCTTCATTCTTTTCTTCTTCGTTCTTCTTCGTTCTTCTTCTTCATTCTTTTTCTTCTTGCTACTTACCCACGCAGCGCCTGACACGAACTCATCACCGTCCTCCGCCGTGGCGGGTATTGGAATGGTAGGACGTGCACGCATTTGTCGGAGGAGGCGCTGATCGAAACGGCTTCGCTGTGGCGCCACCTCACCGCCATGGCCACGCCGAGGTATCCCTACGCCCTCCTCCACCGACCCACGCCCTCCGCTGCCCAACACTAATCGCGTTGGCTACGTGTCTGCCAAACAGAGCGAGTGATGAGTTGCTGAGGGCACTGAGCCGGAGCGCTGTCGCTCAAACCCTGGACGAGGTCTCTCTCAGCTCCCACTGCGACGTGACACTTCAGGGTCTGCGACACCTGGGCGCATTTGCCAAGCTCAGGTGCTTGCTTGCTAGCGACGCATTCAGTTTACATCACTGTTAGCTCACTGATTGCGCCACTTCCTCAGAAAGCTGGCGCTGAGCTCTGATTATAAGCACAAGGAGCAAGCGATCAGAGAGCTCGGCGACGTGTGCCCTCAGCTTGAGGTAAGTGTGACGTAACGCCTGGCGACACACCTTTATCACATGCGGTGGTCGCTGGCTTACATCCAATTCGGCACAGCAACTGTCCATGCCAATGCCATGCTGGACAGCCGGCATGTTGACTCGGCTGCCCAATATCGCGAGTGTCCACGACAGCCGAATGTCGTTGGATGCGCTGGAGCAGCTCTTTGCCACGGGTCGGCTCAAGCGCTTGACCTCCCTGCGCGGTTGCGTCGTGCCGGTCGACTACGAAGAGGCCGCCAAAGCGTTGGTCGACCTGCTGAGCAACCTCGACTCCAAGCTCGTCGAAGGACCCACTTTTGAAAGGGTTGCCGTTCGCGAACTCATCCAGCGCACCACCTCCCAGCAGCAGCAGCAGCAGCAGCAACAGCAGCGTACTGAGCTCACCGCCCCTCCTCGGTACTTGCATCAACCACCTCGCTCCGCACTCCTCACGCAGGCGCACCACTCAATTCCCAACAGGCAGGCCAAGGCCTCCTTCAACACGAAACCAATTTATTGTGATCACAATTAATTGTGGCAGGAATCCTCTCGCGTCGTGGACCGGCCTCACTCTGCGGGACCGAACCTGGACCGCTGCCAGTTTGGTCCCAGTCCTGCAGGCCTTCCCTGCGCTCCGCAGGCTGGAGCTCGACAGCCAACTGCCCAGCTCGCAGCTCAGCTTTGGGTCGGTCGCGGCCGGGTTCGAAGCACTGCCTCACCTCAACGAGCTCTCCCTCAATGGCTTTCGTTGCGGCGACGACGAATCATTAGCGGCCCTGCTCCGGCCGGACTCTACCGACGCTGCCGGCGGAGGGACATGGCGATCGAGCCTGACCAAGCTGACGCTGCACAGTACATGCCTCTCGGGCGCTTTCATTGCGGCGATGGCCCAGAGCCTCCCCGGGCTGACCTCGCTCGACCTGGACCATAGCCCAGAGGACACAACGCTGCACGGAGCGGCCTCGGCGGAACACGAGCCCGACGAGAGTCTCATGGAGGCCCTGTCCGAACGCGACGACGACGAAGGCGGCCAACCCAAGCTGGCCCAGCTGCGCAGCCTCACTCTCTGCGGCTTTTTCACGCACCACGATCCCGGGACGCGACGCAGCTGCAGCGGGGCAGACGACGCGGGCATCTGCCGGTTCCATCTACGCCACCCGCTGCTCGAGCACCTTGTTGTGTATGGCTGCGGATCTGATTGCGACGATTACGACGACGACGATGAGCGTGGCCGACCGCTTCGCATTGGCTTGACGATCAAGTGCGCCGGGTTGCGAAGCTGTCGGATCGACGCCCGGGAAATGCACAGTCGGGACTTGGTGCGCACGGTCACGAGCCTAAGCGAGTCATCGCCTCTGCTCACCAGCGTCCACGTTTCGCTCGATCGCGATCTTGACTTCGACGGCTACGACGCAAGGGCAACAGCCGACCTGCAGCCATCATGGATACCTCATGCGCTGCACCATCTCGTGTCGGCCTGTCCACTGTTGGCCACCGTCATCCTTGCTGGCCAGACGCCGCTTGGGGTGGCACCATCCGCGCTGCAGCGACTCGCTTCGACGGCCCAGGCGGCAACGCAATCACAGACCCGCCCGGCCGTGGTGCTCATGGACCACGACGGGGGCGAGGGCGGCAACTTACAACGGCTCGAGCTATCGGGTCGGTGGTTTTTGTCCGGTGACAGGCCCTTGTCGATGTCGGGTGCAGCGCCAGCGGCGCCGCCGGTCCACGACCTGCTGGCGCGGTTCTCCCGCCTGACCCGCCTCGCACTCGATGCCAACTGCACGCCCGCCAACTCGCGTGACGACCCGACGCCGTTCGCCGAGGCCGAGCTGCGCGCGCTGGCGCTGCTGCCCTCACTCGAGACACTCTCGATCCGGGGCGCGCTCTCCGGCAACGACGACACAAACCAGGGGACGCTGGCCATCGAGGGCGGCTCCGGCGCAGGCGGCGGGCACCGGTGGCCACGGCTGCGCTCAGTGAGGGTGAAGCACGCGCGCTTGGCCGCGGTGACGATTCGTCATGTGCCACGGCTTGAGACGGTCCGTCTGGTGACCCACTCGCCCAAGGCTCTGGTCATGTCGCTGGCTGTGGCGCACTGCCCCTGCCTCGCGCAGTTGTGCGTCCGCTCGGCCGCGCTCTCGCCCGGGATCACGGTGCGCCTGGCGAGCGATGCTGAGCCTCCCGATCATGGTGAGTCCGTGGCCGAGGGCGCCTTCGCTGGGTGCCCGGCACTGCGCTCGCTTCTCCTGGAGCCAGACCGAGTGCGGATGAGTTCTGCTGACTTGGCGACCGTCGTTGCGGCCTGTCCCCTCCTCACCCAGACGAGCACCGCGCAGAGGTGGTGCCTCGCCCAATAGCGATCTTGATTTGAATACACAACCGCCTTATTGGTCAAAAGTGTTCATTAAAAAGACCGGACGCTGATTGGGTGGCGCTGGTGTCCCATGCAACGACATTAATGGAGGTAAGCAACGGGTGGCTGGACACCGGCGCTTGTAGGAACTACCCATCAATCAGCGCTGGCCTGCGACCACGGACCCCACTTTCGCGTCGCCGACTTCCTGGTACTATGTAACTCCGCGCCAATCGGCTGGTAGTTGACCAGAATAAAAGAAGACCAGCTTGACCACCGCGTTTAAACCAACAAACCACACCCCTCCCTCCCCAACCACCACTTTTCTCTTCCCCAACTACCCACACCACCATGGTACGATTACCACCAGGCTCAGAAAAAAGTGTGTCACTCTGCCACGCGCCTGACCATGAATCGTGCAGTGCCAGTTTGGTTGCTCGACCGCCAACATGACCCGCTCCTGCAAGCAGTGCGGCGCCAAGTACTGCGCCTCGTGCAACAAGGGCCAGGGCGGCAAGTACGTGCCGAGGCCGGTGTCGTGTGTAGTGTGTAGAGCCTAACATCTCTCGCGTGATGTGCGCGGGATGAGCAGGATGCGCGCCGCCAACGTCTGCTCTTCATGCAACAAGAACCCTAACTGACCAGACCAGTCGCCGAACTGAGCAGGGGCGAGTCAGCCAATCCGTAACACAGAGAGAATTATAAAATAAAATTGGCCAACGGCTCAGCACCATTGTAATAATTAAAAGAACGAAGTCGATGCCCTTTCAACTAGCTTCGCCCCCCCCCCCATCCAGCCTCGCCCGACAGTTGGCACCTACGCTGCGCATCGCCGGCAACCACACTGATCGGCACGATTACCGTGTTTTCCACCGAAAGGCTCTTGCCATTGACTGCTGCCACACACACGGCTTCATGTGCACGGAGGGTGAGGGAGCTATGGACCGAGTAGGACGAGTACACGAGGGTACGTTGTTTGGTGCCTTGACAGGGCCACGGAGCGGTACCGGCCAATGCTGTGTCCAGGCCTAACTAAATTGTTTGCCATTTCGGTGGAAATTTGTTTTCCGCCTTTTTTCTCCTCTACCATTGGCTACAAAGGCCGAACATGCATCCTTTTCGGCCGTAGCAACGGCCTTGTTCTTTTATTCATGTTCCTAACGCCCAAGATATCCAAAACGCGCCACAGAATGGAAGTGGTTGTGGTATGTATGCGGCCCTGTCTCTTCCCGCCTCGTTGACATTGCTGATCGTTCGTTAATCTTTGGATGGAACCTACTTGTGCGCCCCGCTCCTCTGGCGCGTGCGAAGCATCCCAGTGCGTCCCCTCTCCTTGTGTGGCTCAGCCCAACCAAGATTGAAGCTGAACGAAACTCTTCAGATCGATCCGCTCACAAACACTTCTTCTCATTGTTTGTGCAGAAACCATTTGCCGGCTGTGCGGCCGAGCCTTCAAGACCAGCCAAGCTCGTGCCAACCACGAGAAGTTCTGCGTGCGCAGGCCACAGATCACTGATTTCGTGCAGGCCCTGAGCCGAGAAAAGGTATCTAACATTTATTTCATTCATGTTCCAGGCACTGAACCCGGAACACCCAAAGCTTCGGCCCAACCTGCCGTGTGTGTCGACAGCTGCCAGCGTGCCCACCCGGTTACTGCCGCCTCTCCCTGCCGCCCCATTCCCCTTTCTTCCGGGGCCAAGGCCGTCGCTGTCACCGAGCGCGGCATCGACCGCGGCCACGTCAGCTGCGACTTCTCCCGCCACAACCACCACTCCTCCACTTCCCTTCCCTCCACTCTTAAGGGAGCCAGACCACGTCAGCGCCGGCCAGCATTACAGCCCCCTTAACGCAGGGACGGCATCGCCCTACGAGCAGGCGGGCAGCCCGGCCATCGTGGCCCTGCAGCGGACCGACCGGGTCACTCTCCGGCTGCGGATCAAGGCGCGCACTTCGTTCACCGGCCTCGCCCTGTCCGTGGTGGTTGTGGGCGCCCAGAGCAACCCGTCCTCTTCGGCCGATGTGTTCTGGGACCTCGAGCGCCTTGACCTGCCGTCGCCGCACCACCGCCAGGCCGATGATGGCGCCGCGCTGTACCACATCGCCACCTATGCCATGGATGACATGAAGTGGACCCGACCGGACGATCAGGGAACGGCCAGCGCCACGCTGCTGGTGACCGTGCTCGAGTCGAACGTGGTCGTCCTGCGCCACGAGTTGATGTACGAGAGGTCGTCACCATTGTCGCAGACCACCACCAGCACGACCCCACCACCGCCTTGAGTGTAAAAACAAAAATTAGATGCACTTTGGTGGAGGCCGTCAGGCACATGCTGCAGGGAGGGGCGTGCACCAATGGAATAAATGGGGTGTGAAGTTAAAACTGATCCTAAATTGCCCATTGGCTGGTGACTGAATTTCTTCCAGGAGCAAAAACCAAAACTGTGAGACAAACGCAAATGTGGGAGTGTTAATGCCCCAGCCCAGTACACTATTGGGTGGTTATTACACTTTCAGTCAAAGGAGTTTCTGAACTTCAGTATGTTTCTATTGGTCTTGCTCCACTATATAATATGCTGCTGCCCACTCTTGCACTCCCACAGCCTACCACAACAATCACCACAAGCATCACCATGTCTTTCAACTACGCTGGCTTCAAGCTCGGAGAGAAGAAGGTCCTCAAGGAGAACGAGGTCACCCACGCTCCCGCCCTGGTACCCACCCTCTCCCTCCGGATGATCATCAATCTTTTTATCATCAACTTTTTGATCATAGTTTGATCATAACCAAATTCTTTGGCGTGTGAGAGCAGAAGAAGATCCAGGACCGGCTGGGCGCCGAGTGGCAGCTGGTCATCGACTGGCCCACCTTCGAGAAGCTCACCGGCGAGGGGGCCACCAACGACGCAGCCAAGAAGGAGCGCGAGTACCTCGCCCACAGGGTCTACAAGAACTACGTGCCCGCCATCGCCGACGAGGTCGCCAAGTGGAGCGACGACGTGGCCGAGGCCGTCAACGAGGCCATCGCCGACAAGCAGTTCGTCATCACCATGGACCCCGTGATCGCGTCGTGCCGCTACACGGTCCGCGTGGGTGCCAAGAACATCGAGATCGCCATGCAGCAGGACAAGATCTGCTTCGAGTACCCGTACTCGCAGTCCGAGACCGTGACCGCCATCGTCGAGAAGTCCCTCTAAAACCTTCTGCTCTCACGTCGCTTCAATAAAAGCAAAAGTTTCGTTTGAATGAAACGAAACGTTTCGTTTCGAAAAAGTAAATATTTCCTTGCAAACTTTTGCTCACGTCTAGACGAGATCAAGCCTTAGAGCGCGCTCTTGGCTCTGCCGGACGCGGCCTGCTTGAGCTGGTCGGTGAGGGAGGCGAAGCCATACTTGTAGAACGAGTGGTCCTCGTTGTCCATGTCCTCCTTGCCGGCCTCGGGCAAGAGCTTGCCCGGGTTGCACACCGACGCCGGGTCCAACGTCTGCGCACCACCAGACATACATACACACACACACACGGATCGTGTAAGCACGCCAAACGCAAGTGCTGCACACTGCACGCGCAAAGCGCACCTTCTTGATGTCGGCGAGCAGCTTGATGCTGGACTTGCCGATGTACCGGCTCATGAAGGGCACGTGCTCGTAGCCCACGCCGTGGTGATGGCTCAACGCGCCATTGTTCCTGCGTGTGCGGCGTGTGAGTAAGGGTGCGGCGGGAGAAGTGGTCGCGGCAAAAGATAGATGTTGCGAGCGGCCTGAACCTGAGGATGGCGGTGGTGGCGGCCTTCTTGGCGTCGAGGTAGATGCTGAGGTCCTCCTCGCCGTGGATGTCGTCCTTCTTGTCGAGCTGCTGCACGCTCGCGTAGTGGAAGTAGATGCACACGCCCGACGTGTAGGTGTGCGAGATGTGAGCGCCGATCCAGCCGGGCGCGTTGCGCTCCTTGAAGGCGTCGAGCACGGACTCCTTGACGTCCTTCCAGAGGAGAAGCAGGTTGGAGAAGGAGACGCCGGTCTCGGCGACGTCCACCCACAGGCCCTTCTCGAGCAGGAGATCGCGCAGCATGGGCAGGTCGTATCGCTTCTCGTGCCACGACTTGCCGGGACCCTGGCCGATCCAGAACCCGCCGGCCTCCTTGGCTGCACGCGACCACCCCAAATCAGTTCAACATACACACGCAACACACGACAGCGGCGGAGTGATGTGCAATGCGTACCGATCTTAAAGACCTTCTTCTTCTGGAAGTTGACGTTGTCTACCTCGCCCTCGACGCCGACGATCATGAGGCAGATGTTCTGGAGGTCAAAGTTCTTGAAGCGCTCGAGGAACTTCTTGATGAGCTCGGAGAAGGCCGACACAAGCTTCGACGACTTGGGCTTCATGTGGAACGACAGCCGCGTCTCATCCGGATCGTACAACCTGCACGCGCGCCTTAGTTGGTACACGACGCGCACACGCACGACACACGCTCGAAAAGAGAAAGACGGAGGAATAGTGACATACCGGACCATGGCGGGGTGAGCTTCCTTGCGAACCATCGTGTGGATGGCCGCGACGCCGTGCTCGAAGGACGGAAACAGGATGCCGTGGAATTCCTGCTTGGGAGGAATCTTGTGCACCCGCATCACCGCCTGCGTGATCACGCCCATCACGCCTGGACAGGAAAATGATTTAGGATTTACACATTAATAGGTGTTAATAAAACGGTCAAAGTCTTCTTCGAACCTTCGGTGCCGATGAAGAGGTGCTTGAGAGCGGGGCCGGAGCCGTTGCGCGGGACGAACGGGGTGGTGATGGTGCCCACGCCCGGCGTGACGACCTTGAGGGACAGGCACATGTCCTCGATGTCGCCGTACTTGTCCGACTGCATGCCTGTCGTCGAGGTGCGTTCAGCAACAGCAGCCCTCTCGACACACACACACACACACACACACACACACACACACACACAAGGCTCGCTATTAAATACCCGAAGAGCAGGTGGCCAACCAGCCGCCCAGGGTGGACCACTGGAAGGAATCGGGGTCGTGACCGAGCGAAAGGCCCTCCTTCTTGAGCCCGTTCTCGAGATCGGGACCGAGAATGCCAGCCTGCACGACACAACACACGACGCACACGAAGCGCGTGGAGGACAGGGGAAATGGTCAGAACGCGTCGACCAGCTACGCCGCGCGGCGTGTGAGAGGCGGTCGTACCTCGAAGCAGGCGGTCATGGTCTTCTTGTCGACCCAGAGCATCCTGTTCATTCGCCTCAGGTCGAGCGAGGCCACGAACCTGTTCTCGATCCGCTCGGCCTCGGTCGCGCCCACAATGTTCGTCCTGCGACGTTTGACGTTCGTAAATAAAGTTTCAAAAAATAGAAATAAATAGGGCGCGCTACACGACGTACCTGCCGCCAGAGGGGATCAGGTGAGCCCTGTGAACGTGAGCCGCCTGCACGATGCGTTCGACGTCCTCGTGGCTCTGCGGGTACAACACGCAGTCGGGCGCATCCGTGATCACACCTGCATGCGGATGAGCGCGTACAGTAATTGCATGAATATGAAGAAAGCAATGGAGTCAATTGAGGACTTGCGAGAGGGCGAACCCTTGCGCAGGCGCCAGAGGTCCCTGAAGCTCATGCCGTAGGCATGGCAGATGCGCTGCTCCTTATCGAACGAGATTTGGCTGGCCGAAAGGAACGATTTCAGGAGGCTCACGAATCCCTCGTTGGACCTGGGTTCGGCGAGTTCGATGTCGTCGAGCTCCACCGAGGGCGTGTTCTCGAGGTCATCCAGACCAAAGATGTCCTTCGCGAAGGGGATGATCTTCGGCAATTCGATACCGGTACGCGAATGCTCGACGTTGCCGTTCTGGTTGAGCTCGTACTGCACGCCCTTCTCGCCCCAGCCGTTCCACTTCAGGCGCTCCCACACATC
>CDFC01049273.1:0-11025 GCA_000826385.1 Acanthamoeba rhysodes | reverse complement strand
TCGCCCAACAGCTGGCCCTCCGTCACGACCTGCAGCGGGAACGAGACCCACAGCTTGCCCGGCAGCGACGACTTGATCTTCAGCCCCACCCACAGGTCGTGCCTGTGTATTGGACCAGTTGTGGTGGTGGTGGTGTCAGTTGCCCATTCGTCATCATTTAAAAGCTTAGATAAATCGTACGTGCGCCATTGGTTGGATGGCCGGGTGTTGGGCGGGATGAGGTAGGTCAGGTGCCCCGTGTATGCGCTCTCGCCCACCATGGGGAACACTCCGCCCTGCATGTACTCCTCCACCACCCCTTTCCGCTGTGCGTGGGGGGCAGAAAAGAGGGTTCCCACGTGGTAAGTATCCCCACTCTTGCGCCCGCCCCGACCCCACGACTGGCAGGGCGCACCTTGACCACATTGCCGCCCTCCGTTTCGCGCTCTGCGGCACAGACACACACACGCGAACATTAGCGAATGTAGTTCCGAAGCTCGGTGTGGGAAAGAATCACGAGGTTGTGCAGGCCTGCCGACGACGCGGGCGTACCGGCCAAATAGACTTTGACGAGGGAGACAGTCTTGGGTGTGCCGTTCTTCACCTTCACTGTGTTTGGGGTGGTGAAGGTGGGTCGGCGGTGTGTGTGTGAGGCAAAACGGGACCAGGCTGTGGCGCGCACCTCGTAAGCGAACGGCCTGGCCCACCAGGCACGAACAGCCACTCTCCAGCTTGGCCTTGAGCACCAGCGCCTTCTTCCCGACCCTCCGCTCCGCGCGGCGCACCAGCAGGCCATCGTCGTCGTCTTCAACTTTCGCGTCGTCCGCGCTTTGGCGCCGGAGCAAGCCCTGCTGCTGCTGCTCGAGGCAGCTGGGGGCGTAGAGCTCCTTGGCCTCCTGCACCCGCCGGTCCGTGAGACGCAGGGCGCGGGGCAGCACCACCGACACCCGGTGGGGCGACATGAAGTCGCTGCCACCGCCCCGCTTCGTCTTCGCCACCGCCGTCATCTCTTCGAACCAAGAGAGCCTTCGCTTCGTGTTCGTGTTCGCTTCTTTGAAGAACGAAGCCGTTGTGGCCAAGCGCACAAACCTGTCGGTGCTCGCGCAAGACGAACTGCGGTTGGTTGCAGCCAATAATGGGCCAGAACGAGAGCCAACGGCGGTGCTCTATTCAAATTAATGACCTTCTATGAATAGAAGGGATATCACTCGCAGAGAGAAACCGCGACCGAACTCTCTCCCTGGCCCCGGAGAGATGGGAACGCAACGAGCGGCCGCTTACGCCTGGTGCGAGGCCTGGTCGGCGATGAGGGAGGCCACGCACGACGTGACGCCTGCCGAGGGTGTAACACAGAGGAATGAGGGGTGAGTAGAGAGCGTGTGTGGTGGTGGTGGTGGTGGTGGTGAGGGGAATGAATTGGAACAAAGACGCACCCTTGCCCATCTCGATGTGCAGGAACTCGTTGGGCCCGTGCGCTGTGTGATCAAGTAGATGAGGTACCGATGTTAGATTATACATTCGTGAACGAGAGGGAGGAGGGGTGCACCGTTCGACTTGGGGCCAAGCACACCAGTAATCATGAACTGCGCCTTGGGGAAGAGCTCGCCCAGCATGCCCATGAACGGGATGGAACCGCCCTCACCCATGTCTGTCATGGAAACGCGGCAGTGGCGACAGTGTGAGAGGCCACCAAAGAAACGAATGGCTGGCGGGTCTGGGTGCGTACAGCAGACCTCCTTGCCGAAATAGGCCTTGGAAGCCTTGTCCACGGACTCGGCCAGCCAATCGACCAGCTTAGGCGACTCCCAGCCTGGAAACATGAACGAACACGCCCTGTGTAAGAGAACAACCAACACGTTGGCCTCACGTGGGGCGGATGCTCGGGTACCAGTGCCGGCCTTTTCGACCTCGAAGCTCACGGAGGCACCATAGGGAGGGTTCTGCGTGGTGGTGGTGGTGGTGACAACCACTGGGTAAGCCACTTGAAACTTTCCAAACGTGAAAACAAATAAATTGAAGTAATAAATATATCGGCGTGGCCTCTGCGAACCTCCTCGAAGAACTCCTTGAGCTGCTGACCGGCCTTGTCGGCGTTGATCGTCGGCGGCAGGCGCAGCGACACCTTCAGCGTGGTGTACGGGCGAAGCACGTTACCTGCCGTGACACATACCAATGGTCGGCAGTGAGAACGCAGCAAAATGCCACAAGGGACTCGAGTGGTGGTCGTACCCGAGCTCTCGAGGCTGGGCAGTCCCTCAGCTCCGGTGATCGAGAGAGCAGGGCGCCAGGTCCTGGGAGTGGAATACAACGTTGGTTCGCGCCGATCACACACAGACACAGCGCGAGCCCGTGAGATGCCCGCCTGCTAGTAAAGCAACGTACTTGTTCAAGAACAGCTCGGTGAGATCATCAGCCACGGGCTTGGCACTGGCCTTCCAGGGGAACTAAAGAAATGGAATGACACCAACGTAGAACGTCAGTGCATGCAAACGCTCTCGGCTAAGTTCAATGTGGAGCGCTTAGGTACCTCCTTGTAGATGAGGTCACCGAGGATCTCGGCCGCCCGCTTAGTCTGCTCAATACGGAAAGCGGGGATCTCGGCGGAGAGGAAGGGCGGGAGGATCTGGCCCGTCTTGACATCCTCCAGCCTGTCCAGGACCTGGCGCAGGATGCGGAACGACGAAGCCACGACGCCGCTGCACGGGTGGGTGGATAGATGAATGGATGGAAGGCCGCATGGTGTGAGCACATCATCAACACTCGGCCCGTGGTGCGAAAAGCAAAAGCCGGCGAAAGGTTTACCTGGCGGCGCCCGAGTGCACTCCCTCGGTGAGGATCTCGGCCTTGAGGTTGCCCATGACGGCGCCCCTCAGCGAGGTGGTGAGCCACAGCTGCTCGTAGTTGCCGCAGCCAGAGTCGAGGCAGATGATGAGGGAGGGGCTCTTGATGCGGGGCAGGAGGAGCTGAATGTAGTAGGGCAGATCGCGCGAGCCCGACTCCTCGCAGGCCTCGATCACCACCACGCACCGCGAGTGGGCCACTCCTGTTCAGCAGCCAAGCGAGAACATCAGTACTCTCACCCCATTACCCATTCACTCTTCATCTGATGAAAGGTACCCTGCTTCTTGAGAGCCTGGATGGCGGTAATGGCAGCGAAAATGGCCTGATGCACATTGAGACGGAACGACCAACAACTAGTGAGTACGCAGTGGCGCATCGAACACGTTTTGGAGGAAGGTGGTCCGCGTATGTACATATCCGTCGTCAGCTCCACCTCGGCCATAGAGCTGCGGGTGTTTGCGAACACGAGAGTTAACGGGAGTGGTGAGCAGTCTCTCCCAAAAACGCTACTGATCAGAACTGGCCGGCGAAACCGTCGGCCACACGCAGTACCTTGCCATCGCGGATGACGGGGGTGTGGGGGCCAAGGCCCTCCTCCCAGCCGTGCATGGGCGGCTGCTTGTCCAAGTGGCCATACAGCAAAATGGTGTCCCTGCAGCGCAACGGCGCGTTGAATAACGGCGCTATTAATACAAGAGGCCGCCGTATCTACGTGATAGTATTAGTAGGTAGGATGATGGAAGGGGCAGGCGCGGTACTCCTTGTTATCGGTGGTGGCCTCGATTTCGATGAAGATGAGAGGGGTGCGGCCTTCGTGCTTGATCACCTGCGCAGCCAGAAAATCCGCTGTTAGAGCATGCGAGTTGCACACGGTCGGAGTGGCGGGTACGAACCTCAAGAATCAGACCGGGCACTTGCTGATCGCGAACCCACTGCACCAGAAGATCGACGGCCTGGTCGATCAAGCCGTTGGTGGCCCACTGGGGGTCGTAGAGGGGCGACTGGTTGGGGATCCTGATGTAGTCCTGCAGGACCGGCACGATCGAATCGTCCCACTGCTGGGCCACGAACTTGCGTCCATCATCAAAGCTGAAGCTGCTTGCCATCTCTTGCTACTGTTCTACTACTTACGGAGGATCTCGCAAAAGAATCAAAAGAATGAAACCAACAATATTATAATGTTGCTGACGTCAGCATCCTTATTAACGATTATTCGAGGAATGCCAGCGTGCTGTCTCCGATTTTCATTCTGAATCGATTATCGCAAACGAAGATGACGCTTGGAGGATTCGATCTCGAAGTAATGAGCGCTAAGGCCACGCGCCTCTACGACAAGGCCGTGGTGGTTGCACGAGTCGGCTTCCACTGGGGCTTCATCCCGTTCATCATCTTCCTCGGCGTCCGATCCATGAGGCGAGAGCAGAGCTGGCTGTCCCTCCTCGTTCCCACTCCCTACCTTCAAGCTTGATCAATCATCGAACCTACTCCGATCTGTCGGCTGCCGACCGCAGAACCAATTTGCGCTGCATCTCCTTCCGCTCTCCCGCCCCGCCCCGATTCATCAGCTCTGATGATTTCCCACATAAATCATTGTCCAGGTTCTGCCCCAGAGGCATCTTCGACAAATTCATTTGAATTCACGCCTTCTTTGCTGATCTGGAGTGATGATGGAGCTTTACTTCTTTGGCCGGCCGAGTAGTGGTGTCGGTATCGGGTTTACACGAGGAAGAGCATCTCGGAGTACTTGGGCAGCGGCCAGAGGGCGTCGTCGATCGTCTCCTCGAGCGCATCGCACACGGCTCGCACGTCCCTCATGCCGCTGCTGATGGCCGGGTGGTAGACGTGCAGCATGTGCTGCGGATCCTCTTCGTCCTCGTTCTTCTCCTTGTCGAGCACGCTCTTGAGGGTCTGGGTGGTGCGCATGAGATCGGCGATGAGGCCGGTCACCTTGGCCACGAGCTGCTTCTGGGGCGCGAGCAGGCTGGCGGCCTCCTTGTCGAGCACCTGGGACGCGACGACGATGGACTCGGCGACGTTCTTCTGGTACTGGAGCGCGGCGGGCAGGACGTAGTTCTCGGCGAGCTGGACCATGGACTGGCCTTCGATGACGAGGCTCTTGAGGAAGAACTCGTTGGTGATGTTGCTTCGCGCGTGCTGCTCCGTCTGCGAGAGGACACCCAGCCGGTCGAACATGTCGATGTTCTTCTTGGCCGTGTAGACGGCGAGGGCCTCGGGCGCCGTGCGCAGGTTGGGCAGGCCGCGCTCCTTGGCAATCTCGGTCCACTCCTCGCTGTAGTTGTTGCCGTTGAAGACGACGTTGTAGTGCTCCTTGAGGGTGTCGCAGATGACGGCGTTGATGATGTCCTCGCGCTCGTCCTCCTCCTCAGTTGAGATGTTAACCGCGCGGTCCGTTGTGAAGCCGGCCTCCTTCAGTCGCTTCTCGATCAGATCGGCGAGGTAGATCAAGCTGTCGGCGATGATCGTGTTGATGGTCGTCACCGGGGTGGCGCACGTTTGCGACGATCCCACAGCCCTGAACTCGAACTTGTTGCCTGCACGCAGCCACAGAAGCACTCCGTATGAGAAAGGCAAACGGCCGAGAAAGAAGAGTAAAAAAAGCAAGTGGTGAGCGTACCGGTGAAGGCAAAGGGCGAGGTCCTGTTCCTGTCGGTGGTGTCGCGGGGAATCTTGGCGATAGAATGGAGCTCCATGATCGTGCTCACCTTCCTCTTCATGCCCTGGGGCGTACCCACCTCCGGCTTGCCCTGGATAATCGCCTCACACACCTGGACGCAAACATAACGTCAGCAATCGTCGCAAACATACACACATGCGCACACACTGTGCATCCAGACGTACGGCGTTAAGGTGGCTGCCAAGGAAGACTGAAATGATGGCGGGAGGAGCCTCGTTGGCGCCCAGACGGTAGTCATTGCCGGGGACGGTGACGACGGCGCGAAGCAAGTCGCCGTGCAGGTGGACGGCGCGCAGAACGGCCGTGAGGAAGGTGAGGAAGGTCAGGTTTTGCTCTGGCGTGACGCCCGGGTTGAGCAAGTTCTTGCCGGTGTTGGTCGACATGGACCAGTTGTTGTGCTTGCCCGATCCGTTAATGTAGGAGAACGGCTTCTCGTGGAGCAAACACACGAGGCCGTGCTTCTTCGCGACGTCCCTCAGAATTTCCTGTCGACGAGGACGAGCAGATCACTTGTCAGTCACACAACAAGGCCTAAGCCGACGCACAATAAAGGGATGGAGGGCTCCACTCACCATGGTAAGCATGTTGTGGTCGCACGCGAGGGTCGACTTCTCGAAGATGGGCGCCATCTCATACTGCGAAGGTGCTACTTCGTTGTGCCTGGTCATTGAGGGCACGCCCAGCTCCCACAGCTCCTGGTCGACCTCCTCGAGACAGGCCTGCACCCTGCGCGGCATCTTGCCGAAGTAGTGCTCCTCCAGCTCCTGACCCTTGGGCGGCCTTGCACCTGCACGTAGACCACATTTGCCATCAGCATCAGAAAACCGTCGCCTCCCTCACACCCTGATCTGGGCCAGACGTACCGATCAGGGTACGGCCCGTGGCGATAAGATCGGGACGGAGAAGGTAGAACCCCCTGTCGATCAGGAAGAACTCCTGCTCGGCTCCGAGAGTTGAGTACACACGCTTCACGTCGGTCTCGCCCTGATGACACACAGGCACGCAACGGTTAGGCGCGAACAACGCAACTGGCGGATGGCCCAGAGGCCTCGGCGAAAGCGGGCGGGATGGATCCCGTACGAGAATGTGGAGCAAGCGAACGGCGGCCTTGGAGAGCACTTCCTCGGAGCGGATGAGCGGGGTCTTGCTGTCGAGCGCGTCTCCGGTGTAGGAGGAGAAGGCGGTGGGGATGCACAGAGTGGTGTACTCCGACTGGCCCTTGCTGATGCCCTTGCGCAGGAAGGCCGGCGTGTTCATGTCCCACGCCGTGTAGCCGCGGGCCTCGAAAGTAGAGCGAATGCCACCGCTGGGGAACGACGACGCGTCGGGCTCTCCCTTCACCTGCACTCGCCACCATAGACACCACATTAAAAAATACATCATAATACGAAATAAAGCTAAAAGATAAATAACAATAAGAATAGAAAGCATAAAAAAGATACTCGTGGAGGGAAGGGCATCGAACCAAGTTGAAGCCGCCAAACTTGAGATCGATGCCACCGTTCTTGTTGAGGGAGATGAAGGAGTCGTGCTTCTCAGCGGTGTAGCCGTTCATGGGCTGGAACCAGTGCGTGTAGTGGGTGGCGCCCTGCCTGGTGGCCCACTCCTTCATGGCAGCAGCCACTTGCTCGGCCACGTCTGAGTCCATCTCGCGCTCGGCCTCGCGCACAGCGATGAGCTTCTTGTAGGTGTACTCGGGGAGCATCTCGCGCAGCAGCTTATCGCTCAGCACGGCTCGGCCGAACAGCTCCAGCAGCTTGGCCTGCGCCTGCGGTCTACTCGACAGCACCTCGTCCTCATCTCTGGTCTTCTCCCACGACACCTTCACCAGGCGCTTCTTGTTGTTGAATC
Source organism: Acanthamoeba rhysodes (assembly GCA_000826385.1). NCBI lineage: Eukaryota > Discosea > Longamoebia > Acanthamoebidae > Acanthamoeba > Acanthamoeba rhysodes. The sequence continues at coordinate 3,659 of CDFC01049273.1, read as the reverse complement.
GCTGCGCTACACTATGCGAAAACGACATCTTCTTCTCTCTGATCTCTGTGCGTGCGGCCTTGTTGTTGCTCTACTCTCCGTTGTTCTTTCTTAGAATCGATCGTCTGTCTGTGGCGTAGAGCACTGTTGACAACAGCTTGCGCACTTCAAGTGGATAGATGGGCGTACACGAAGTGTAGAATAACGAACTTTGAGTCCTGCGTCTGCTGGAGGCCTTGTCTTCGTGCCGGCGCCCCAACACTCCGCGGGGTGGCGTGCTTGCGTGTGCGGCTTGGCGCTTCGGACCGAACGGACGGTCTGGGAAAATTCTCAAGCTCAACCCCCAGACGAGGAGTGACTCACCCCCATCGCCCGAACATGTCCACCCACCTCAACAAGGGGTCAGGTCCCACACACTGCCCGCGGTGGGCTGAACCGGGGGCAGTGGAATTGGTTGTTGTGATCCCTCCATCTTCATCTTTTCATCTCACCATTCGAGATGCCGGCACAGTGCGTGTCGTGTGGTGCACTAGACGAGAGCTCAAGAGAAAGATAAAGAGGGGGCGGGAGGGAGAGAAAGCAAGAGGGAAGGGTTCCAGGTTCGGGCAACATGTAACAATTCTTCACATTCCACAAAAATATTTAATATTAATATAAAAAATGCACAGCTGTTCCACCGAAAAAATAAGACGGGAAGGAGATGGTGCGATCGAGGCTCTCTTCACCAGCCCAGGAGCTTGCCCTGTGGAAGGGAAGCTGGCACGTCGAAGGGCATCGGCACGGATGGGTCCTTGACGTCGCCGGCCTGAATGGGAGCAAAGAAGCGCAGGACCATTGCTCTGCCCACCTGGGTACAGGCAAGCAGAATGAGGGCATGCCAGCAGGGAGGCTCAGTGCTCGGTGGCAAGCGGTGTGCTCGGTGTACCTTGTGCGCCAAGAAGAGGTGCACGAACGAAGAGATGCCGGCGATGTACTTCTTCATCTCTGCCGCACGCTTGTCGGCGTTCTTCTCCTTGGGCTTGACGAACTTCTTGGGCGGTGGCAAGGGATACGGTAGCTGGTTGATGGTCTTCACCTGAAGGTGGCCAGCCGAACAGCAGCGTTAGTGTCCCACTTCTTCGACAGAGCCAATGAAGTGTGAAAGGTGCAGTACGTAGTGGTTCGTCCAGGCGTCGAATGCCTGGAACTGGCCGTAGGGCCGCTTGATGATCCACTGCGCATTGCCCCACTTGACCTCAATCGTGCACAAGAAGAACCTGCATGCCCACTCCCGCATCAGAACCTCTGCACACCCGATGGAGATGGAGAGGGGTGCGTGACTCGCTGGCCAGGGAGCATAGGTACCGATCCACCTCGGAGGTGAAGATGACTTGCGAAAGCAGGACGAAGGAGATGGTGGTGTTGATGCCCTCAAACGAGTTTTGCCGTTCGCTGGCGGCCTCCTTCTCCTTGCTGACTTCTACTGGTGGAAGCGGCTTGGCGGCCTGTTGTGGAAACGGCGATGGCCTGTGGCTGTGCCCTGACGAAGGTGCCACTGTGACCGCTCCCGCGGAGGGTGACGATTGGCTACTCGCCACCGGCGGAGGCAAGGGCTTGCTCGGCATCTTTCTCGCTGGTGCTGTCGCGACTTGTGCAAGCGCACACGGCTTGCTTTGCGCTGGTGGCACTGCGGGCGGCGCTCTTCGTTGCGTCGGCAAGCTGGGCTCTGCGTGCGGATAGGGCGAATGAGGAGCGTAAGGGAAGACGGAGCATTGCCTGGCTGAGCGTGAGGAATACCCGATTGGGCCAGTGGGCTGTAGGCTCCGTTGCTGTGTGGAGCTGGCGGCAATCGCTTGGGTGTCGATGCGAGGTCTGCGCCACAACCACCAACGCGTTAGGCGTGGCAACACGAGGGGCTCGGTGTCTATGTTCAGGTACCGATTGTTGTTGCGGCCTGTGGCACGGGCATGGCCGGAGCCTCGCGGATTGGCGGCGCAGATGCTGGGTGACCATTGGGCGAGTGAGACAAACAGGGCAACATATTGCATGTGATCATGAGAAAGAGCTGAGAAACACACCAGCGATGGGCCTGGGTGCATTCATGGGCCTTTCCACGGCCTTGGGTGCTGCCTGCTCGGCGGGCTTGGGCAGAACAAAAGCTGGAGAAAGATGAGTTAGCAAACTCACAAACGAAGGGCCTTCAGTGGACCATTACCTTGCACCAGCTTACCGGGCGCAGCCTGGTAGGTCGCCATCGGTCGACCTACAGCACAATTAGCCCAAACTGTCCTGTGGCTGTTTTTTTAAAAGAGTGCTGTACCTGTGCCTGATGGCTCCGGTTGCTTGGTCCCAACACTAGTAGGGGCTGCTCGAGGCCGGTCAGAGCCCGCTGGCGGGATCGCAACTGGAGCTCCGCGTGCAGGCGGTGAGCTTGCTGTTGGTGCAAGAGTGACCGGCGCTTCAACGTTTAGGGTTGGCGTGGCTGCCGCAAACGCGGTGAGCAAAAGGCATGCGCAATGGGGTGACCACCAATGTTCAGGAGCATACCGGCTGGTGGCCTCTTCTTTGGAGGGCAAGGCAGCGGCTTGGCCGCGTACTCGGGTGGCACCTCATCAAGCACCACTTCTTTCGGCGGGGCCGATGCATTCGCGTGATCCTGTTCATGGCGTCAGCACACCCACTCCACGAATGACAATAGAACGGTGCTATACCTCGGGTTCAGCTGTTGTGGGCGTGCTATCGGCAGACCGCGGAGAAGGAGCAAGGGAGGCCAGCGTGGGAGGTGGTCGAGCAGGAGGTGCAGAGAACGAGGGAGAAGACGCGGAAGAGGAGAGGTCGGGTCGCTTTGGCGGGGCGACTGGCCTGGAAAAGGGCTTTGCGGGTGTTGATGCTGCAGCCGCACTGGCCGACGTGGAAAGTGATGAAGTCGCGGCCTGGGAAGGGCTGTGCTGATTGAATGGGAGGGAGCTGGAGCGGCGGTGAGCGGAAGGCGAGTCCGGGGGGCGTGGGCTCAAAGCACCGCTTCCTGATTGCTTCTCACTGCCACCAGAACAAGGCCATCAAAAAAAGGTCAAGCGCCAAGAGCGAAAGAGCGAAAGCGAAGGCCAAAAGAACGAAAAGCGAGGTTGAAAATGATGTCGAAGTCACTACCTGGCGCTGGTTGAGAGAACTGGCGGTCCCGAGAGCGGGGACGGCGTGTTAGTTACCACCTGCAGGTGGTCACGCGTCCCCTTCTCATCCGCGTGGTCTGGTTCGGGCTGTGGTTGGCGTGGGAGCGCGGGGAGCGCGATGGTTGGCGGCGCACTCGAATAGGAATCGCGCGGCGTCAACTCTGCCGGTTCCATGTACGTGAACCCACTGCTGGTGCACATCGACAGGCCCGTAGGTGCGGACGTCAACGATGCGTGGCTGCCATCGTATGCCACCGTCGTCGTGGTTGTGGCGGCGGGCGTCGTGCCGGCCGAGCGGGGGCGCGGTGGCAGTGCGGGCTGCGGGGGTGCGGGCGACAGGGAAGTGGAGAAGGAGGAAGATGGTAAGGGGTGCGACGGCTGAGGCTCGAGCGCCCCCGGCGGGAGCCAGCCCTCAAACGACTGCGACGGCGGTGGGCAGGCGTCGTCATAGTAGGACGACGACGACGACGAACTCGAGCCTGGTGGCGGGGGGCGAGGGGGCGAGGCTTGCATCTGCATCTGTGGAGGCGG